>PNEQ01084932.1:0-25865 GCA_003012365.1 Medauroidea extradentata
CTATATCTGTGTTACCAACGATAAGAACATCATCCACATACAATCCGATAATACACTCGTCCTTGACATACACACATGGTTCCTTTACACATCTCTTAAAGTCTAGCTTTTGCATTACCCTGTCAATACATACATTCCAATCTTTACTCGAATTAGGAAGTCCATAAATACTTTTCTTAAGTTTACATACATAGTTCTCTCTTGTGTGTGTTTTGTTTTATCTCTATTGTCAGAAAGCTTTTTAATTGTCAGAAAGAAAAAGATAACAATCCAACAACCAGAAATATTGCAAAAATAACACAAATGTTCAATTAATGAAAATTCTTATATGTACTTTAATTCAACTTACCAAAATAATCATAATACTTTGAAACTTTCTGTAAAATAAAAGTAACATTATGTGGTTTTCCTTCATATTCCCAAGAAACATCTCTCCTTCGGCGCTGCTGAGGTACAGAGTCTTTCTGAATCTTTCTTTTGGAGTACATTACACCACCTGAACCCAATAACACACAGGGAATAAATTTTACACTTTACACATTGAAAACATACATCAAGAATATGCGAAACCCATTCAAATATAAATTTATTTTTTACAGCTTATGTGGCAAAGCTTTAGTGGTGCTGAAATCTGCTGGATAATAGATTTTTTTTTGTTTGCCAGGCATTTAACATTTCTATCACACTATTATTTTTAATGTTTTAAAAATGTTAAAAAAAACTATGAACCACAATTGACCACTGTTGTTTATTTTATGCCGGTTTCATTTCATACTAAACCATCCACAAAGTTGGAGAACACTGGGATGGTTAAATTCAGCATTACGTATACCCTCATTTATTCAAAATTAATCACATAACACAATTTGCTCCTTCTTAAAGCAAAAAATAAAAAAAGTACAGAACAATAAATTACTAAACTGATATTATAAAGATTTAAAAACCAAATACAGTACTGTACATACATCAGAATGGTGTTACAAATAAAGGCTGTGATGTATTTAGAATTTTTATTATGAGGTGAATCAAAATTGCTTTACATCTTTATTTGAAACATGTTATGAGTGTTGTTCTATTTGACTGGTACGGCAGATGCATCGGATCTAAGTGCTCTACCTAACTTGTTTACAGCCAGAGAGTTTAACAGTGCCACCTACCTGCACACTAAAGGCTCAGAAGTAACAGAGCTACAAGGACGACCTTGAAGCGCATACCAAATGAGGCATTGCCCCAATGAGCGAAGTGCTGAACTAGCATGCAAGATTCCTGCTATCCGTTTTAACTATGGGACTGTATGCAGTGGCCACATAATTTTATTGAAGCCTGTAGCAAAGTTCAGTGCAAGTTTCTATTCGAGTTTAACACACATCCAATTATTACATTTTGAAGTACAACAGTCTGAAACGGCAGTTTTTAGCTGTGTTTAAGGGCTTAGAAATAGTGTTTTTAATGAGCATGGTGTATTAACAATGACATTCTGCCCTTATCCGAAATGAATTTCTGTTCTGTACATTGGCACAATGGGAGCATGTGGATTGGTTTCATAAAAAATGTAACTCCCAGCAAATTACAAATTATTTGTAGTATGTGGTAGGAGGCACCCTTAAATGGGGAATTACTGTTAAAATAAATTAGTTCTCACTGATTCAATTTTAACGATAACTCTTTAAAACAACAAAATGGCGGTCACAGGGTCACTCAATGTCATTATTTGATGTAACTAAGTTGCATTACTCTGCCAGACTTACGGAAAAATCAAGAATAATCCCTTGTCACTCTAGTTCAGCTGTCGTTAAGACATGTCACTGCACATTGCAAGAATTCACATGAGAGAATTGAGTGTACCAATTTAGCCTGCATCGCAATGCCCACTTCCTTTTTCACCTAAATCTATTTAAATGTCATTTCCTCCTGTCCATAAGGTTGTTATACTGTTTGAGACAAGACTGACCTCGCCTTCTTGTGTTATTTTAATAGTGAGAAATCATTGAGCGAACTTTTTTCAGAACTTAATGAGACATCTCGAATCTTAATTACTGTGAAAATATATAGCAAGAGTTCAGTTTAGTTAAACAGATATGAATAAAACTGACTAAATTCAAATCCTTTAACATTTCATTTTTAATGACCAAAAATTACATCAAGTCTTTATATCAAGCGTCTTCTCCACCTATCACCTAGTGTGTGGGATAGGTGTCTAGCTACAATGTCTGCAGTCGTGGAGCGGAGGTATTGCTACGAGAATGGGAGGCAGATCCCTTAACACGTTGACTGTGTTACATATCCCCAGTGATATGTATGACCTTTAACCCTGGTGCTGCCCTAAAATGTGGAAAAATTGGAAAAAAAAAATTACCATATTTGTCATAAATGGTTATTTTCCAACACTATTCAGCTTCTGAACTGCGCCATTTCTCTTACAGGCATGAAAACAGATTTTATGACACACATGCCCAGAGGCAGGTACCGTCCTGAAAAAATGCATGTCTCATCTTGGTACGGTACCTGCCTCCGGCAATATGTACAATGTTTCCGCCTTTTAGAGTGCTGGCTCTGAAATGGCTACACATGTCTGTTTCTTTGTTAGGGCTACTGTAACGAGAAACATGTTATTTTCCCAATACAATTTATTTGGTCTAATACAATTAGCTGAATCGAGTCAGTGAATCGATTTTCAAATCACCTCAGTGACTATGCCGTCAAGTTGCCAGCCTGGCTGCTGTGTTGAAACATACCTACTGATAGTTAGCATGTCCAATAACAGATAGTGCGCAATGTAGGTTACTACATATTGCCGGGGGTCTGTGTTTCACTGTTAGTACCACTGGTACACCCGTAATGAAGTGAGTACATATAGGTTGGTGTATCTAATAACGTTGTGTGTTTTTCATTGTTTATATTGAAATGCCATGCAGAAATACAAGAACTGACAAAATCTTACAACTTGCTGCTGAACAATTAGTGCAACATGAAGACTGTGTGGTACAGTCGTTAGCTTCTGGTAAACAAAATAGGGAAAATTCCTATTTTTTTATAATATTTTTATTTAAAAGTGCGTTTTAATTTAATCACAACGGTACCATACTTTCTCCCATAGCGTCTGTGTAACTCCAGAAAAACTTAAACAAAATGAGCAGTCTGTTTTGCGCGACAAAAATATGAACGGCCATGTTGATATCCCTGTGACGTCACGATACTGTACATTTGAATGTACGTAACACACAAACGACAGCAACGTACGTACAAGTCGTGAAATTGTGTTAAATAAAGTAGTTTATGTGGTAAAATCGAGTATGGCTTGAACTCCGAAGATTATAAATGTGGATAGTATTTCGTATGCGCAGCAATAAAATGCAATTTACTCGGAATAAAACCTGAACTTCAGCGCCGTCTGATAAATCAAGGTGGACTGCATTGTTTAAGCTTCGAGAAGATACCTAACAGTCTGATATTAATGACAATTATACAGTATACGTATGTAATGCTGTATTTTGTACAACATGACACTGTTAGTATAAAGTAAATAAGTTCTTTTAAGTTATAAATTGCGGTCAAAAGTGTGCATTTTGCGACGAAATTCCTGTGACTGTGGTGATTTGGCTGTTCCACTGGCTGTGGCAACGTCATTAGCCAACAGGCGAGTTTAAGGCAACCTGATTGGCAGATAGTTCGAGGGGTGGGTGGGGTCTTGCGAAACTTGCCCAGAGATGGCAGCACAGCTGTCTCAATGCCGTTCACGAGAAACATAAATTACCGAGAGAAAAAATGTACTTGCAATAAAATAATTGGTCTGCCAAATTATTTTACCGACTCATGCAATCAGGATATTCTATCATGGTCCGTGCCAGGTTTGGTTAAACCAAACACATTGCAAATATTAGCTCGACAGGTTCACTTTTTGTACTCATGTGAACTTCGTTCCTCTGACCATTCAAACCTAAACTTATGATAGTATATTGGATCTGAAACATTAAACTGAATTCGTAGTAAGTTATTATCTCTCTAGAATTTAAATTAAATTTACATAGACTGAAACCTATAAGTAAAACGTCTCAATGTGTGAGTGAGAGCTAGGCCAACTAATACATACTGTCTTCACTCCTTTAAAATCAACTCGAGTGAAACAAATCTTCGTAGTTGGCTACCAAATCTACAACCACGCATGCCTAAATAACGGGTGAATTCCCCGAATTGACTTTTATGTAACCAGGTTCGTTAAATTTGATTAGTTTTTAAGTAGTTGAAAAATTCCAATACAACACACAATAGTGCCTGGCGTGCAGTGGCTAACCAAAACAAGTAAGACTACGTCATAAATGTGTTAGCCAATAAGAATGTGTTTTCAATGTTTGTGGCGGCATTTGAAAATTTGGCATTTTTAAAGCTGAACAATTCGAAAAATACAAAGTTCACAGAGCTATTGCTTTGCCTGGCTGCATTTAGTGCCGAAATAATTCGGAAAAATGAGGTCAATTTTAAAAACTTTTTCTAGGAATTTTCCCTATTTACCTTCTGTACAAAGTGATGTGAGAGATCAGTCCATCTTACGTGGCGAGCAACCTTCAACTTCAGGTAATCAACATTTTTCTACTGTACAAACTGATGCGAGAAATAGTTCCGTATTGCAAAGTGAACTGCCATCAACATCAGGTAACGAGCATTATTCTACTATACAAAGTAATGTGAGAGATGGTTCGATATTTTCGGATGATATTGATAGAGATGATTCAGCTCGAGACTGTACTTACGAACCAGGTTCTTGTGAATCAGATTCCAGTTCTGATCACTTGTAAGGAACAAGTCATTCTTACGTCAGTACGGATAATGGTACATGTGGTACTGTTACGCCAACAGCTACATTTACTGGCAAAAATAAGCCAACTTGTAACTGGTCCTCTATAAATACAGGCACTTATGAATTTGAATTGTACCCGGAAAGTTGTAAACTAAATGACAGTTAAATTTCTGGCTGTCAAACTCCAATTAATGTATTCAAATCATTTATTGACAATGACACAATGGATATTATTGACAGAGAAACAAACGTTTTTGGCTCAAAACAGTTCAACAGTGAGCACCCTAGTAAATCTAGAATAAAGTTGTGGTCTGATACAAATGAACAAGAAATGTATACTTTCCTAGGCATCCTAATTTCAATGGGTTTAACAACTGTACCACACATAAATGATTATTGGTCGAAGGACCCAACGTTTCATAACAAATTTTTTTCATCAGCTATGTCCAGGAACAGATTTTTATTGCTTCCACGATGTTTACATTTTCAAAATAATGAGGAGGACAAAAAAAACAAACAGACTCTATAAAATTAAAAAAATTGTGGATCTGTTAGTAAAAAAATAGAATCATATTTTGAAGGCACGAAGAGTAATCGTAGTTGACGAAAGCATGGTACCGTTCCGCAGGAGGCTATTATTCCATCAGTATGTACCTAACAAGACCCCCAAATATGGGGTAAAGCTTTACAAGTTGTGCACACCAAATGGCTATACACTAATTATTATTGTCTACACAGGAAAGGGAAGCACAAATATACATAGAGCCCATTCATATGCAATAGTTTTGAACTTGTTGGACATACTGGATCCAAAAGGACATATTGTGTTTGCAGACAAGTTTTATTCTAGTTTAGAATTAACCAAAACATTGTATGGCATGAAGAGTTTGTATTGTGGCACATTGCGGGCTATCAGACGAGGGATACCAGACGGTTTTGCAAATAAAATGAAGAGAGGAGAAATTGTAGGCAAACAAAAAGAAGATGTGAAAATCATAAGATGGATGGATAAGCGTCCAATCCTTATAATTTCTAGTGATCCAACACACGACACGAATATGATTCCAACAGGGAAAACCAATAGGAAAGGGGAAAATGTAGTAAAACCAAAGTGGTTAATCGACTACAACAAAGCAAAAAAAAGGTATGGACTTGAGTGATTAGATGTCTTCCTACCATACAGTGCTCAGAAAATCTTTGAAATGGTATCGGAAAGTAGTGTTAGAACTAATTTTGCGTACGACCGAAGTAAATGTGTGAGTTGTCTATAATATGACAGATGATACAAAGTTGGGGATAACGGCGTTCAGGTGGCAGTTGGCAGAACATTTGGTGATGCAAACGTGTATTCAGGATATGGTTCGTGAAATAAACAAGAAACATGTGCACAAATTCTTGAAACCCGATGGAGCTGGACCAAAGCGGCGGAAGGTTTGCAAGGGTTGCTACGATCAGCTCCGCTCATGTGGGCTGAGCAGCAGAGACGCAGATAAAAGAATGTCAGAAGAGTAACAAGTTATTGCAATGACAGTCCAAACAATCCAGGATTTTTCTAACGTGTTTCAATGATTTTCACAAATGACTCAAGTCAGTGAACTGTGACTGTACATGAACAGTGTACTGGAAACCATAAAGACAAGAGAAACTTAATGTGTATCGAATAAATCTTATTTAGCATTAGTTTGGTACATTTTGTGCTATTTGTTTTGTGTTTATAACAATGTTCATATCAGCAATTATTGTTATTTTGTTACAAAATTTTTTTCATACATGTTCTCATAGATTCAACACACTGTGCGAATATTACGTGTGTGGCTTTTGTTTGCTAATTTATGTTGCCTTTTTTCATACTTTGCAAAGTTTTTGTATGAACATTCACAATTTATTATTTGCTGTTCTTGTATTCGAAAAGTTGTCATAACCAAAAAACTTTGTGCTAATTATTGTTGCTTTTGTATTAACAGCATTTATTATTTTTAGTACGATATTTATTACCTACTTGTTACAATGTTAACAACACTCCGTAATATATTCTTCGTTGGATTGCTATTTTTGTTACTTTGTCAACTTTTACTCTTCATACATTAATCTTTTCATGTCTGCATTCATTATTTTTGTGTATTTAAATATTTGTCCCAAGCATTATTCTATAATCAACACTCATTTCTGATAAGCATTTTGTGTGGTAAATACCATGGGAGACACGTGCAGTTCATTCCGTAAACGACACAACTCCTATCTACGGGACAGTAAAAAAACCAACTCATAATAGTTCACGTGCTACTGCACAGATCGCGCCAATCATCGTTTGGCGTACATATCTCGGGGATATGTACAGCACCAGAGTTGGGTCGCCATACTGGAGCCGGGGATATGTAACGCACACAAGTTATGTGATCAATTTTGCCTCCAGCAGTCAACGTGTTAATGGCAAGTACTATAAGGCCTGTTCTCGTCTCAAGACACACTCAAGCATCTGCAAACTACTATCATACTATCTGGCTTTCATCTCTGATGTATGTCTGTAGGCACTTACACTGGCCAGGCAAACACTCTGCAAGTATACATATGTTGAGATAGAAGTTATTTCCTGGTGGTGTGCGACATCTTCGGTACCTGATCTTCTATTTCACTGGTGAACTGGGTCTAGTAATGAAGTAACTGACTGAGATAGTCAACAAGAGCTACTACAGTAGCTTTGTGTCATCTCTTGGTGTGTTGAGGTGATCTCTACCTGCGCTTTCAGCAGGAATATTTTTCTGGCTACACGTTCCAGCAATCAGCTATTTTAGGTACTTTTAAATTGCTGATGTTCAAGGGTGTATGCAGGGAGTGGAAAGGATGAAGGGTATACACCCTCTTTTGAAACCTGAACTCGTAAAACAATACACCATTCCCCTCAAAAAAGAAGAGAAACAGATTAAAAGCACATGCATTGTTGTGACGTGTTACATTGGTAGGAGTGAGAGGAAGTGGAAAAAATGGTGTGAATTGTGAAAGATGTAATGGTGCATAAATAATATTATGAAGCCTTAAGACAGTAATTGTTAATTGCAAATAAAGAAACAGCCACTCGGCCACTAATTACAAAAAATGTAGATAGAGATGCACAAGTATGTACAGAAACAGTACTTGCAGGTTGGAGAACACACAAAACATAGATGAACAACACATTTTTGTGTGTTCGCGACGTTTCGCTGGCCAGGCCAGCTTCCTCGGGCAGCGAGTGATTGCACACTGCAGTATGGCAGACGGTGCGATGGTAACTAGTACACCTAGCGACCGAGGGACAAACTAGGGTGTGGCGGGAAATTTGAAAGTTGAGGTCTGGTGTTTCTGGATTTTGTGATACACTGATGGGTTAGTTCCCAGCACCTCAGTTCTGCACACCAGAAAGGTGAGATCCTTACGATCTTCAGACATTAGTGCAGAACTGAGGCGCAGGGAACTAGCCCATAGCATATAACAAAATCCAGAAGACCACCAGGCCTCAACATCCGATAACTTTCAAATTTCTAGCCACATCCTAGTTCATCCCTCGGTCATTAGGTGTGCTAGTTACCATCGCACCGTCTGACATACTGCAGTGTGCAATCACTCGCCGCCCTAGGAAGCTGGTCTGGCCAATGTATTGTCGCGACCATGCAAAAATGTGTTGTCCATCTATGTTTTGTGTGTTCTCCAACCTGCAAGTACTGCTTCTGTACGTATTTGGGCATATCTATCTACGTTTTTAATTGTTAATTGTGTGGATCTATAAAATCTAGTAACATGTATGACAATCAAAAGAAAGAGAAACACAACCGGCATACACTGACGTGAGTAGAGTACAGTACTTATTATGGTATTTGTCTTATAATGTAAAAGGGGAGTTACTGCTTTCATTCTGATTAATATTTAATTTTGTTGGATTACATGGTTTGGTACAGTATTCCTTCATTCTCTTTCCAGTCACACCCCTCTCGCTCCTAACTCCTTCCCAAAAAAATTAAACCCTACATAGGCCACTGCTGATATTATCAAAAATCCAGCATTATAAAGGTTAGCTATTATTTGCTCATACTACCAAGAATTTTTTATGATTCTGAAAATGATTTTAAAATTGCATTACATTCATAAAATCAGGACACAAAAATCATGGTTTCCTGTGATTAACTTGACAAGCAAGCTGCAAAATGTTTATCCTGTATTTACTTTAAAGGAAAACATAGTTACAATGATATTCTATAGAGGACATTGTTGTAAATATCTAACAAGAGAAATCCAATATAAAATTAGTATGTACTGCGAAACCAACATAAAACTTAACTTTCTTTTATATTTTCAAGTGCCATCACTAGGAACTGTTAAAAGCACCACTATGTATACTGGTTCTAATAAAATAATGATTTATCAGATTTTTGTGATAAACTTTCATACAAGTGAAGAAACAAATTAATGTACCTTATTCTGCAGGGGTCTAACTTCAGTTCTATAAGTTAGTAAGAAAAAAAATTGTGTAAGTAAGTACAGTACAGCACAACTTCCCATACCTTGCCAGCTTAAAATCCCTGGTGCCCCAGCTACAAGTACAGTTCCCTGAAATCAGAAACATTAAAAATATTACACAGAATAATGCTGTAGATACACTAATTTAGAAGATAACACTACATGAATAAATGAAAAACTTTTGTCATACCTTGGTAACTAAATGTTTTCTGCCAAATTTAGGATGCACAAAATATTACAAATAGTCATCTACACACACATGACAATGTCTTGTCCGAAAAAAGTTCAAAATGGCAGCCAAACCAATATTTTTAAGTTATTTTCAAGTAGGTACTGTACTTAAAACATCATTTGAAAATGTCAACAAATTTTTTTATGTGGGAAGTATCAAGTCTACACAGTCATTTTGTAAGATAGCACACTATAAATCTGTATAGCTTTTCCTTAATATCTCAGAAACTACTGCACTATTTCCCATTGATTTTGGTACATATTAAATACTTTACCGTACAAGGGAATGTTATAAATAAGATAAGCAAGGAGATACAGCATTATGCCATTATGCAATATGGGGAGATATATTACCATTATACTACAATATATAATTGGGTCCTAAACATTATCAGGAAGAAGAGTGACTCAACATGATACACTATTAGCTGATAGTCATTTAATATCAAGATGATTTTATTTGACTTACGGCACAATACAAAAGGGACTTCAAAATTAGGTACTTAAAACATTTAATTTTTCAAAATTACCATGATATAACCACATGGATTAATACTATTTGCATTAGTACTAATGAAAGTAGCTATGCTAACAACTTAAGTGTTTTTTTTTCTAAACTATTATCGTATTAAATGAACTTTATACTACTCAGTTCTATCAACAATGTCCGAGTATATACTTCACTTTTTCCAGGATGACTTTGTGAACATCATTACCTTGAGTCAAATGTTGTAAGTAGATCTGGTTTGCTATACACTGAGTTCTTTTGATATCAACCTTCAAAAAAATCACTACCTGTTACTGAAAATGGTTCAACATAAATGCTATGTTGAATAACTACATGTGCAAATGGCAATAAATCACAAACTGTAGCTCCACCTAAATATTTTCTAATTTTAGCACAAAAATCCTAAAGTTTGGTTAAGTCAAACTGATTCCACTGTATTCTTTGTTTTATAAAAGTTTTACAGCAACTAATTTAGGTTTATACAGAATGTAAGAAACTGTCATATCTAAATTTTTTGTTTTGTTTATACGACAATGTTCGTACTGTGGTGGTACCAGCTCAGGACACCCTTTTTTGTAGATAAAAGTTTTCCTCTTTACAAAAAGATACCTCGCGGCAGTAGTGTGCAGAGGCAAGCACTCTTATCTCAGGGGGTAGGATTCGACACATGAGGCAGGTACAACTATTAATAATGTGGCCAGCGTTCCTCTGACAAATAGGATTACAAGATCGCGTTGCCCGATGCCAGCACCCTCTTGATGCAACAATGTTCAAAACCACCCCCTTCTACATGTCTCCATGACACCCCTCCGGCAACACTGTACCATGCCAAAAGCCACTAAACGAATGGGGCGAGCGGCGATCTCGATGAGGGGAGCTCAACGAGATTGCCGCACATGAGTGCTGACATCGTGTGACGTGCCGTTTATCAACATATTCAACTACAGATGAAGTTAATTCGGTTTTAACATAATGATTCCTGGTTACACGAACTTAATTTTAGTTACAATATTTTATTCTAAAAAAACATAAAGCAATATAAAATCAAAAATTTGGAATTGCGCCAATGCTGGACAGAAAGTGGGGAGGGGGGGTGATGCACCCCGTCATTAGGGTGCGATGCCCAACCCACATTCCTGAGGCACTGCCATCCCCTTGGCCTGGCAACGCTCTGTCACGGCTCTAATTACCACACTAGCAGAAACTGACATAACATTACTAAAAGTATAATTACAAGTAACAGAGAAAAGATACAGCAAAAAGTTTTCTAGATAAATTCCTGGAAATTACGAGAGCTTTAATTTGACACCCAACATGCTAGGGCTGTGATGAAAATTAGTATTCATTAGTAGCTATCGAAACAACAAATTATGCTTTAGAAAAAAAATATTAAAGTTATACAACTAGATAAAATAAAATTTAGAGATGTTCTTGAGTGGTTGGTTTCATGATTACACAATCAATTACTACTCTTAACATTAAAGTTATCTCAATATTAACTGTACAATCAAGGCACAAAGAAAACATATAATATATTATAAAGAGAATATAATTATTAATTTCAGTTCGCCATTGATGTCTTTTTAGCATTAACCTTTCTGTTATTTAAATCAATAGTCTGTAGTGGGCTCCTTGCAACCGCACAGGGCTACAGTCCACTGTGGCAATGATGCATTTCACCAAACCTTGTTGTACACTTTTTAATTTGGACAGAAGAGCACATTTGATGCTTACATTAAAAAATACTCTAAACTTTCACACTGCTGGGTAAACCAGGCCTTGCCAAATGGACAACGTCGTTGCACTGTGGGAGGACGGCTAAATAAACACTTTGCACACAACAGCAGGCAGCCTTGGTTCAGCCCTAACACACTGGCAGCTTTTTGTTGGAGAATCAGCATGCTGGCTGTGTGGTGGCCTCTGTCATAAAATAGCTAGACTGCGATCAAAATTTATGAAACCATATAAAAAGAAATGTATGGGTTGGTATACCAAGTACTTCACAGTACAGTCAACTCTCGATTATACGACCCCGGGAATAACGATCCTCTCGAAGTAATGACCCTTTTTCCAGGAACCATGGAATATTGAAAAAAATTTGCTTAAAAAAATTAATTCAAAGAAAATAGTAGAAAAAGGTGTTGCATTTATAATAACTCAAATGGTTGCAGTTATTTCTCAAAAACTGTACTGCCGCACACAGTGTGTTTGTTCTAAAAATATACGTTGCTGCCCCTTCCTCCCACGTGCGTGACGCGATGGCCAACCAACTGGCCCAAATGCATCTTCCCATCCCCCGGCCGGTCGGCGACCCGTCCGCTGCTTTCCCTCCACCGGCCAACCACTCCAATAAGGCTGTTCTCTCACCCCTTTTTCATCATGTGCGTGCCGTAACTTTTTTTGCAACTGATTTCTCGTGCCCTTGGGTACAATAGTCTGTCTTTGTGCCCGTGATATTACGATTGTACGTCGTGTTTATTTAAGCAGTATTACGTTTTCCGTTTTGTTAATTATAAGCCATTAAATTTCATTTAATTATGTATACACAGTAATGTTTATAAATCATTCTTTTTAACAAGTGAAAGCAGGATAGTTCATAACTGACTCTAACAAACGTCGGGTGCATGTCTCAGATTCAGATATGCCATGCAAGGTAAATAAAGTATATTAGGTAGGCCACTCCGGCCCTCTGTTCTGTCATTGGCTGCCCGCGTGTGACGTACCTAGGAGGAGACCGAGACGTTCGCCGCAAGTAAAAAGCTCACGCGCCGATAGTACTTTAATACTTAACACGTAAGAAATTGAAAACTATTCAATCTACTGACTTCAAAATTTTTACATAACATCTATTAACTATCCTGCCAATGATGCCATATGTTATATTTATAAGTGTCCGTTAGCTAATTTTTTTTTCAATTTTCAACAGTGCCCTGTTTGTTACCGAGGGAAAGAAAATGCAGGGAAAATACAGTAAGCGAGGAACTTTTTTGTTTTTGGAGATTAATAGGGGGTATCAGTGGACAAAATAAAGTGGAAACTCTACGTTAAATTTTGATACCCTTTTTCAAGAGTTTTGTGAGTGGGTTTTCGTTTTGTGCCAGGTAAAAGTTGGAGTATATTTCACCTATGCGCAGGATACATGGGCGAGCCGACCACAACATACTTCTCTCTCGGTTTATCTGCACAGAATTTACTATGTTAATTTTAATTGTATATTATGTATTTGTTATTATGTACACAAAATGTATTATTTCAATGCAAATATCCCCTGAAAGAAACCATTGACTCAAATACTTACATTAAAAAATTACAGTTTTCAACAAAACAATTACAGTGATTTAAATGTGTACACTAGTGATGTTTTTCAAAATTTATCTCTGATATGCTTTACTTTTCTAAATCCTTGCACCATGATACAATATTTTTAGTAATGTCGCAAAGAATATGCTATGAATATTATGGAAAACATTGTGTTAAAGTCACAGTTAAAAATATAAAGAATACACTTACAACAGTGTTTGTAACAACTGATACGAACACATGACAATTAAGCTATCAATCCAATGCAGAAAACGCACAATTTTTAATTACTCTTAGATTGTTTGCCAATGTAATTGTTGCAAAAAATGTGTTATTTACTATGTTATGACATGCACAAATAGCCCTTTGTGTTAATAGTATTGCTGGTATAATTTTATATCAACATATACAGTACTGACTCATATATCATACCACTGCAAAATGTTCAAGAAAATAATGTATATAAAAAGAAGAAAATGTAAATAATATTATCAACACTCTTGACAGTAAATTCAGTAACATGTTTACATAATACATTATTTTTGCTGATAAAATGTGTCCTCCATATTGTTGAAATAGAATGGTATGAAAATGTTATTGAAAGTATTTGAGGTAGTCATAAGAGTTCACTTCTCAAAACTCGTTGCTAATCATCTTGGCGGAAATTTACAGGCACACTCTAGAATTATCTTGATTAAATGTGTCTCTTCGCTTACAGCTCGATGCATACAGTCGCCTCAAATCCTATTATTTTTCTAATCTGTTGGATAAAACGTCTGTAGTCTTTGACCCACAATTAGTACATTATGCAATAGCACAGTTATCTTATAGTTAAACGTTTTGCTGATTTCTAATACATCTAGTCTCGTAATGAGTATGGACGCAAGACTGCGATCCGCAAGTTCATTGCACTCAGCACTACAGCCATCTCAACACTACATGGCTGGAACCTTCCCTGTTACATTAGCAGCAGGGCGCAACACGAGACGGGAATATACAAAGAGTGTTGATAACATAATTTTCTCGATAATTTTTGTAATGATAGGGGATAATGTTGATAATAATATTAATACTATTGTCAAACAGGGACATTTGAATAGGACATAACATAGTAATAAACAAATTTTTTTGCATTATTTCTATTTTGCTATTTTATATTTTTAACTGTGCTTGAAACATGTCTTTCATAATATGAGTAGCAAATTTGTTGCAACATTGTTATAAATATTGTAACGTAGTGTACTATTTGTTGGTATCTGTGCTATCAACATTTTGCCATTAACATTGTTGCGTATTTTTGTATATAAATAGGATTTAGAAAAGTAAAGTAAAAAAAAAAAAAAAACAGACAATTTTGAAGGAAAAAAAGTTACTGGTGAATACATTTAAATCACTGTAATTGTTTGGTCGGAACTGTATTTTTTATGTAAGTATTTGGGCCAATGGCTTCTTTGGGAGGGGGAGGGGTATTTGAATTGAAATACCTTTTGCATACATATTAAGAAATACATAAAATATGATTAAAATTAACATAATAAATGCTGTGCAGATAAACCGAGAGAGAAGTATGTTGTGGTCGGTTCGCCTATATATCCCACGTACAGGTGAAACATTCTCCAACTTCTACCTGGCACAAAACGAAAACCCATTCATGAAATGCTTTAAAAAAAGGTACCAAAATCTAATATAGAGTTTTCTCTTTAATTCGTTCGCTGATACCACTGATACCACCCCATCTAACTCGAAAAACAAAAAAGTTCCACGCTTACTAAATTTTGCCCTGCATTTTCTTCTCCTCTGTAGCAAACAGGACACTGTTAAACATTATTTTAAAAATTAACTAATGGACATACAGAAATTTAACATACAGTATCATTGGCAGGATAGTTCATAGATATACTGTAAAGATTTTGAAGTCAATAGACTGAACAGTTTTCTATTTCTGATGTCTTTAGTGTAACAGATTTTTAGACTCCTCCATGCGACGTCAGCAGCAGGGAATGAAATGAGCAAAGGAAAGTGCGGGTGACAGGAATACACCTAGGGGTGTGCGATATGTCGACATGTCGAAGTCGACATCGACATGTAACACATGTCGATGTTTTGACATTTATCTGATAATATTTTCGATATGTCGATGTCGATACGTGTCGAAGTCGACATGTGTCGGGGTCGACATGTATCGAGGTCGACACATGTGTCGAGGGTCAACATGTGTCGAGAGTCGACATGTATCGAGGTCGACGGACGTGTCGAGGCCGACGCATGTGTCGAAATCGACGTATCTGGTGGGGTATTGGCCTTTCTGTGCATATGCGTGTGACAGGATAGAGCTCGCTACGTCTTCATATTACTTTATTTACCTGTGTTTTCTTTCAGCACACGCGTGGGCTAGGGCCTGGGAACTGACGCCAAGAAGGTATCCCACACATTTTTCCTAATCGAAGTAAGGCGGGTCCAGTCCAGTCCACGTGTTCGCGGTCTCTTGCTTCAGTTTCATCTTTGTCCTCGCATCACGTCGCGTGTAATGAGCTACATTCGGTTTAATTCAGCGTTGTACCACTAACTTATAGCATCATTTTTATTGAAAGTTACAACTACTTTCCGTGACGTTCATATCGTCATGACGGATGAAAGTCATGAGACAAACATTGTTTGTGTCGATGTAAATGATTGTGAGACCATACACGAGTCTACCACTACCGGCGGGAGTCCGTATTAGATCTTTATCATAATATTTAAAAGATCAAAAAGCCAATTGTATATAATGTGGACACGTTGTCAACCGCATTAAGGGCACCCACCACCCACGTATTAGAAGCTGAAAAACTACGGAGCTGTAAAGTTGACCTTGAAGCGCGCATCAAATGCCGCGACGCCATTACGAGCAACTAAGTTCAGTGCAGGTCGCAATCTGAGTTTCACATACATGCGGTTAGTACATTTTGAAGTACGGTAGTCTGAAAAGCACGTTTTTACCCATGTTGGAGGGCTTAGAAACAGTGTTTTTAATGAGCATGGTGTCTTAATAATGAGGTTCCGACCTTGCCTGAAATTTGTTTTCTTTTCGTATGTTAGTACAATGGGCAAATGTGGAATACTTCGTAGAAAAATCCTGTTTATGGACACACTGCAATGCATTTGAAGTGTGAGATAGGCGGCCGCCTTAAGAGGAATACCACCAGCATAAAATCGCATCTCAAATCGAAACATCCACTTAGTTTATATCAAATTTCATGTAATCGTAGAAATGAGTACACAGATTTCACCATTTCACAAGAACCTGGTCCATCTATAAGGTATTTCAACTGAACTGAAAATAAGTTATTAAAAATAGTTTTTTTATTTAGGTTTTCTGATAGATTATTTATATTATAAGAACAAAAAAATGAAACTATGTATTTTTTTTAATTCATGCTGTAAGCAAACTAAAATAGTTAATTTTGTTAGTGTTTCAAGCGAAAAGGAACGAAAACCTGAGAGCTATTTGCTAATTTTAAGGCTGCTAAATGTGCACATGTAATGTTTCATTTTTAGCTTATAAAATGTAATGTGAAGTGAAAGTAAAAATTTGAGACTTCCTTTCTGTTAGTTTGAGTAAATTTTATAACTGTACTATAATACCAGCATTTTTGTTTTCGCCTTCTCTTAGACCTGTAACAGTAAACTAATAAATTGCATAAGATTTATGACTGCTTGTCAAATTTAAATCAAGCCGTACACTTAAAATAGGTTTGCAAGTACAAATGAAATTTACCTCATAAATTCGGTACAACAGTAAAATACCTACTGGTCATGGCTAAAGCTAATGGATGTTCATACTAGCTGCACGGCCACGGCTTTGCCCGCTACTATTTTTTTCTTAAAATTGACAACTTCATTTTATTCTTAAAATAGAAAAAGGAGCAGGACACATTACCTAATACGTAACTGCGTATCGTATTATGATAATCATTGTCGTGGCATTGTCTGCAATTATTTTATTTCAAGTGTTTTGGTAAACCAACCGAAATAGTGGGAAGCTGTGTCTAATTTGTAAGTACCCTACTATAGATATCCTGCTGTGGCTTCACACACTTTTTAAAATTAAATACATTATGGAATTCTTCAAACAAAACAGAAAATGAGACACAGTCCTTAATGCAGTAAAACCCCTCCAAAGCGGAACTCGGCAATATCTAGATGTATTTCATTTTTCCCTTGTTTGGGCAGCTTTACTTTTTATACTGGTGTGTAGCAGGCAAGAAAAAAATTTTTTTTTAATGTTTCCAAAAAATTTTTTTAGTTGCAATATAAAACTTTACAGTAACCTAGATGAACAAAATCGGACCAAAACATCTTTGCTGCAACTCTAATTGAATCAATATTTGAAAACAAAATGGAATGAAAGTGTGACATCCTAACCGTTATTCTATCTATTTTGAGCCTAGTGTCGGCGCTGGCTTTAGTCAGATGTCACTAAACGTGCGCAAATAAAAGTAGTTCCAGTGGGATACTCTTTCATAATAATCTTAGTTTTATCAGTAGAAAATTAAATTACATCGTCCCTGGACTGTATCACATCCGGCCAAATGTTTATGATATTTGAGACGTCTGATACACCGTCGCCGAGCTTTCTGCGAAAGATAAATGAACCGCCGTACACGGTAACTAACCCATGTAATGTATTTGATACGAACAGTTTCTTTAAACAAAATTATACACGTTGTACGTATGTGATAGCGAGCAACTGGAACATACTTTTGCATGAAATCAAAATACACGTTTCTGAGCTCATTTGGGATGGAACTCTTATTAGTTAAAAATGAAATAGTTGATTTTAAATATTTGTTTACTCTCAATGAAAATGCATACAAAATACATGGGATAACTACGACTATGCAATCATTAAAATCACCAATGGAACAATAATAAGCCCTGAAAATTATGCAAAAGAAGCATTTACTACGAATTAAAAACTACAAATTACAACAAGAGTTTAGTGAACGACCCAATTAACAATCTTTAAGAAATTAACAATATACAACGTTAATAATGATGGTTGAATTATTTCTCCCAGGTCATATTGACTTGACTCTTTGAGAGCTCAGTAACATTTTCCTTTTTCCGCACCCAAAAAAATTATGATTTTGATTTTTAGATATTTACGTAAGCTTCATTTTAAAACAAAACTGCTTAAGGAGACTCAGATCATTTAAGGGAAACAAGTGTTATTTTTAAACGGTTTTTAAATTCGAATTTTTAAAAATTTTGAATTAATATTTAGATATTTAAGTATGCTTTATTTTGAAGCGAAATCCCCCTCGATATCTGACCAGGTTTAGGAGATACGGAAGATTAATGGCAAACATATTTTAATTTTTTAAACAGCTTTTGAGTTTGAATTTCTTAAACGCCTGAAAATTGTTTTGAAGTATTTATACAAGTATAATTTTTAAGTGAAAATCACCTTGATATCTCAACTGGTTTAAGAGAAATCCAAGATTGATTAAAACACATTTAATGGTTTTTCACCCCTTAATTTCCAAATTTCAAAAAAACTAAGAATCTGCCAATAAAAATTTCTTTCGACAATATTTTGAAGTAAATAAAGTAACGGTAGCTCTTCAGTGTGAGATGTCTGGGATTTGCTGAAAACGGATTCCACCCATTTTCACCACTTTACTTATCGAATTTTGAAAAATCCCTTATTAATGGGTGCCTACGACGTAAGGGGAAACCACCCTCAAATTTTCATGTTTTTAGGTCTAATAGTTAGGGCTGTGTGTTGATGAGTGAGTGAATGAGTGCATGGGACACTTAATTTTATGTATACAGGTAATAAAATAATGTTTTTCGTAGTAATAAATAACATGCTAATCTGTACAGAGAAATGTAGATAGAAAAAGTGTGTTTTGACATTTTAGGGTATTATTATGTTTGTATTAAATGTGGTATAACGAAACTACCATTCAGACGTTTTCTATTTCTGAGGTGTATGCTCTTTCGATAGATAAACGCAACGGCTTTTAGTAGTTTGGAATTAAATGCTTAATTTAACAAGTAAACTTATTTATAACATTGGTAGGAAGGTGCCTTACAAATAAGCGTTACATGCTACGCTTTAGAAAAAAGTGAAAATTTACACGTACAAATGTTTGATAATTTTACAAATTTGTACATGTAGTCACGTTGACAAATACCGAATTTAGAAATCAAAAGATTACTATAAACTTGAGATTAAACTACACAGATGTACATACATATTTACCAGAAATTTTATGTTAAGTTACACTTTCAAATGTACATATAAAGAAATTAAGTAACATTACTAGTAATTTTTGGTTTTATTACTGTACTGTCATTGTACCAACACATTGTTATCATTGCAAAAATACGTATTTCAACGTACAATTTTACAATGACTGTCATGAACTTTCACTAGTAACTTAAACAAAAATAAATTTTTTACGTATAAATTAATAGTGAAGTTTCATGTTTGGTCCATAAAGTTTTTAAAAACGTATACTGAGTGAAATTAAAAACGATTACACCAATTCTTGTATTGTAGGTTTTAGTAAACCACGGTATATGGATGAACCCTTTCACATAAACATATGCATTTATACACAAAAGTGCATTGTCAGCCCTCGTGTTTATATAAATCAGCCTTAAATGTCAAAATTTTACTATGCTATGCATGCAATAATATTTTTAACAATCCATCTGCATCATTTAATATGCAGTGCAAATATTTCCTATTCTATTACAATGTAAATTTTGTTGTTTTTTTTTAAGAATCTCGAACACAATTATTAATTCGTTATAAATCTCTTCAATTGTGAATTTATGCAAATATTAATATGCAGATTAAACTTCAAACTTAAAATGGTTTGCGATTTAGCTGTAGGCCTAACTGAATTCTTGAAAAATATTTTCAAGTAGTCACAACTGCAACTTCATTAATGAAGTTTGTGTATCATTTATTTCGTAGAAACCCATTCCAAATATTTTATGTACATAAACTTGTTTTTCATTTGGTTGTCTGTATGACTTGGTTTTGAAAACTAGATAGTCGCATACAATGACGTACTACATTATGCTTACTTGTAGAATATAATTCAGCAGATATACGCGTAGAGTGGAATAAAACTTGGTAATTGGTGTACAGTAAGTCAAAATATTTCCAATTAGTCTAAAATATCCTATTATATAAGTTGTTTATGTATTCTATCTATGAAATTCTACCACTGAAGTTACGTGCTTAAATGAGTATCATATACTTGTGTTCTTGTGGTTATAATGCTGAGCTGATAGTCTGAAGGTCATGGGTTGGAATCCACTAAGACTAGAAACATTTTCAGTTATTTAAAATGAATTTTGAAAATGTACACATTGTCGAAATATAAAAATTAATTGACTAAACTAATTTATGCGCTCGAAACAAATTGGTAAATTGATATTTAGATAATAAAACTTATTTATCGGTAACATTCTTGCCACAACCGCGAAAGCAAAATAATTCTAATTTTCTTTTACCCTTACAGTACAGGTTATTTTACACAACAGCGTGTAAAAATACATCTACTGTGGTGTTGCTATTTTACTTGTATATACTGTACGTTTACCATGATACATTGTAAAAAACCACACAGGTATGGCTAGTTTAAAATTACCCGTACTTACATGAAGACAGGATGCAGCACACGAATTAATTTACAATGTATGGATATATGCTTTTTTTGATGTATTGAGTGCTTTGGGATGGCATAGTTACAAAAAAATGCTATCACCAGCCGCCAATATGAAGAGAAGGATGTAAACATAGGATCGTTAGCATTTAATGCAAACAAAATTATTCAAATAATAAAGCCAAATTATTAATCCATTCCCCCTTTACAGTTGCCAGATTATGTGTTATTGTCTCGTGGCTACTACCACAACACAATAGGTGCAAAACGATTAAAGCTGAACATCCTGTTGCATATAATAATATTCTAACGTCAGCAAAGCGAATGGTCACACCTCGCAGCGTCGCTCATCAACAAGCAGTTTATAGGCTTGGTAAACTAAATATAAATATAATACTTTCCTGAGCAATATTTTTGACATATACATTCCAGCTTCGATGATTTGTTCGTTATCCGAAATACTAATATCAACTTATGAAGCATCATGGCAGGGCTGTAGATATAATAAAATGTATGGCAATATTTACTTGCTCGACACGCGGGAAATTATCAAAATTGCGTCGAAATTGCCACTACGTCGAAATCGACATGTCGAACTTTCATCGACATCTTGTTCATGTCAAATGTCGATATCAAATTTTGGATGTCGCACAGCCCTAAATACACCCTCCTGTATGCCATGCGTGGCATAGGGAAGTAGGACACTTGGCAACAGCGCGTCTGGTGTGAGTCACTAGTCCACACGTGCACTCGCACACACACACTCGTACACGCAATCAACTCGACCATAAATAACAGCTGTTGACACACTTGTGAAAAGAAAATGTGAAACAGTACTGTGTAGGCTTAAAGTTGTTCTGTGCATGTGTTATCCAATTTTATTAACGACGATCATTGAATCTCTCTCCATGCACATTGGTGAAGTGTGTAGTAAATAACTCGTGCACAGAGTAGAATCATTATACAACCGGCTTTTTCTTCACACTGCTGGCTCAGCTAGAGAAGTGAAAGAACTTCAAAACAAAGGCAGTAGTGTTATCATCACAACCCATCTGCTGAGCAAGCGAGCGTCAGGAGCTGTGGCTAGGTAGTGGTCAAAAGCGGCACAAGTGACATAGGTTAGACATGTTTTGTATGTTATCGTACACATGTGTGTGGTCGCTCGTTGCCAAGACAAGGTCCCAATAGAATTACCATTGCCAGCAAAGTTTTGTGCATAATGTGTCAATGAAAAGTCTTATATGTAAACCATGACATACATTCAGAATGTATGTGCTTATTGAAATAAATTAATATTTAAATCAACAATATTGCGATAGTGCCCTGTAAATAGTTTTGAAACGTCGACATTGCTGGCACTTAATTTACATTGCCAACAATAATTAGGTTTCATTATCATGAATTCATTCTTTATGTTGAGTTACAGAAAGGTCGTATATGCATGTCCCGAGTATTATTTATGCAAAATGTATCATTCTATTGAAAAAAAATATTACTATTTCTATAAACTTTCTTGCGGCTTTCTTGCAAATAACTTCCAAAAATGGTTGTTGCGGGCGCCAGAATCTATACTACCTGGGACGTTTTTCCTTAACTTTGAGCCAAAGAAATTTCATATATCAGCATCCGTTGTGTCTATTTATTGAAAAAACTTCACTCTACTGAAAAATATTATTATTTCAATCAACTATCTTGCAAATAACTTCCAAAAACAGTTGTTGCGGGTGCAAGAATCTATACTACTGGCGACATTTTGCTTAATTTTGAGCCAAAGAAATGTCATATATCAGCTTCCATTGTATCTATTCATTAAAAATACTTCACTCTACTGAAAAGTATTACTATTTCAATAAACTCTGCTGCTATATTCTTGCTAATAACTTCCAAAAATGGTCGTTGCAGGCACAAAAATCTATATAGCCGGCGACGTTTTTGCTTAATTTTGAGCCAAAAAAAGTCACATATCCGCGTCCATTGTGTCTATTTATTCAAAATACTTCAGTCTACAGAAAAATATTACTGTTTCAATAAACTTTATTGTGGCATTCTTGAAAATAACATCGCAAAATGGACGTTGCGGGCGCAATAATTTACAGTATAGGTAACATTTATGATTTATATTTAACTAAACAAAGGTCATTGATCAACTTCAATGGCATACTTTTAAAAATAACGCGTTTGCTTTTCAAAATAAATGTGTATAATTTTATAAACATGCGTAATTTTTATGCCGATTGTATGATAAAAAATGGTAAATGTCGACATTTTAGAGGTCGGAGATCGCCGAAAATTTTTCCAAATTCTAATAACGACCCTTTCGAAATAACGACCCTTCCGAAATAACGACCCTACTCCCAGGAACCCGTGAAGGGTCGTTAAATCGGGAGTTGACTGTACTGTGTTTATATCTTACTTTTATTATTTTGGAGTTTGTAGTGTGAAAGAGTGACACATAGAGAGTGTCTCACATAATCTTGGGTACTAAGTAAACACTGCCTACATAATTAAACATTCTTTCTTCCTGTAGGTACAGTGAGATTTTACTGTTCGTAGAACATTTTTACACAGTTCTTCAATTTTGCTGTTCCACATTACTATGTTTTAATGAAATAGTTTTAAATAGAAACAATAGCATAATTAGTACCCTTGTTTACATGCACTTCAACATACAGGCAGACGTTGTCTCCTTATTCACCAGAGTACCAGTAAAGGAAGCTCTACACACTCTACATGAACAACTGGGAGAAAAGTGCATGAACGTTGTTCATTAAATTAGATGCACTTTTAAATAAAAATATAATAAAAAAATAGGAATTTTCCCTATTGCATGGGTTGCAGCAGGCAGAGGGCTTGAAGTACTGCACATCCATGAAGTCAGGGCACTCGAAAATGTGGAGTCATATTATTCTTCCCACCCAGGGGAAACACAGCTTGTGCTTTGGTCAGTCTCCTGAGGACGATAATGGGATGCCATCATTTGGCTGACATATCAAGTGAAAGCAAATGCTATTCATTGCCTGCCAAAGACATAGTTAATTCAGATGCCAGTTAGTAACTGGGATGGCAGAAAGAGTAAAATTGTAACTGAACATCAGCAGAATAGGTATAAATGACCTTTGGAAGCTTGCTGCTTCTAGTTGGCCATGTGGAGTACAACCAACATTAGAGTCCACTGTTCTGTGTGTACTCAAACCTTGATTATTTGTCCATTAGCTATTACTCATTGGAAGAACAGGTAGTGAACGAATAGACGGGACTTGAATGTTCATTAAAGAGTGGATTCTAACATGCTAGTTATTGAACTCGCAAATTTTTATTTTCCCTACATATGAGTTTTGATGAAATTTAAGTCAAGGTGTTAACCAGTTTTTCATAACCATGGCCCTGATTGTCATAGACTTACTGTATATTCTGGCCCTGAGCCAATCCTAGCTGCAGGAGCAGAACAAAGCATCAGACTATGTGCCAGTGGACATGCATCACAAACACTTGAGGGTTCAAGAAGCCAAGATTCTGCCATTCAAGGCATTCAACTACTTACACCACAGCGTGCCTGTTGTACGTAGGGTAGTTGTATATTTAAAGTCTGCTGGATCGTAATGGAGTTGTCTTCACTACTGTGAAACCCTCTGTTGAACTGCCATGGATGGCAGTACATGTAATTTTCTGTCACATCCATGTATAGGTGAAAATAGATCGCAGGCTTTCGCGGCCGTTGTCTGAATTTTCTTGGCTTGTGGGTGTGATCCGCGTCTGAAGATTGTCTTGCGACGTTTCAGCAGTCGTTGCAGCTGCCATCATCAGGTAGTCTGAGTCGGAGACCAACTGGCAGATGTAAGAGTTGCAGGTCCTTATATACCCTGGTGTCTGGGTGGCTGCTTCCTGGTTGGCTGGGCCTGTCGGCCAATGACAGGCCTGCTTGCTCCTGATTGGCCGAGGTGGTTAGCCAATCCTGGCTCTCTCCTGGTTGACCTTCTGATTGGCTGGGTACTTGGGCCAATCGTGTGCTGACTCGCACCTGGTTGGCTGAGTTGACTAGCCAATTCTGGTGAGTCTGTCGTGACTGCCCTCTGGTAGCTTGATTTCACATCATCCACGAATAAATGTGACCATATTTTGCTTAGCCGATATCCATCTTCCCTGTTGATGTTGTTAGGGTGTTTTATTATCTCTACTGCCTCTCTCACAGTTCTCTGACGATAATTACTGATGTTGGTTATTGTAGAGAACTTGTCAAAATCGATGCTTTGTTTCGTTTCCATGGAGTGTTCTGCTATTGCTGACTGCTGGTTTTCGTATTTGTATGCTCTGATGTGTTCTTTAATTCTTGTTGTGATTTTTCTGCCTGTTTGCCCTATGTACACTTTCCCTCATGAGCAAGGAACTTTGTATATTCCTGCCTGTTCTTCGGCTGGTGTTTTGTCTTTTGCCGATCCCAGGATGCCTTCAACCTTGTTGATAGGTTTCGAGATCGTATGTATATCGTGCTTCTTCAAAAGCAGAGCGAGTCGTTCGGTTGTGCCTTTCACGTAAGGCAGGACTGCTATGTTTTTCAGCTTTTCTTTCTCAGATTTCCTGGGTCGGCTTCGGATGCTCTGCTGTATTTCACGGTGTGAGTAACCGTTTGCTTCTAGAGCTGCAGTGAGGTGTTTCAATTCTGCTTCCAGGTGCTGTTCTTCACATATAGTTTTAGCTCTGTGGGTTAGTGTAGATATGACAGTTCTTTTCTGCGAGGGATGATGATGAGAGTCTGCTTGGAGATATCTGTCAGTGTGGGTAGGCTTCCTGAAGACTTTGTGGCCCAAGGTGAAATTCTGCTTCTTGTACACCAGGACATCTAAGAAAGGTAGCTGGCCATCCTTTTCTGTTTCCG
>PNEQ01084941.1:0-21526 GCA_003012365.1 Medauroidea extradentata
TGGTAGACTTTTCTTGTGCTTTAATTGTCAAAGTTAATTAACGTGTCTGTGACACAGGAGTAATTGTGTGCATAACTAATTGTGTTCTGAGAGTTCTAGTTGATTACTGTTTTGTGTATTTCGTAGCTTTGTGAGCTATTAAATCCAGTACTTAATTTAACTCTTTTATTTGTAATTATAAGACCTCTATCCCAAAGAATTTCATGGGAATTGCCCACATATAAAGTTTATGTCTCAAACTTGTAACAGTATTTTGCAAACACACCACCACTTGGTACTTTATACCCATAAAGCAATGTTATGTATTACACTATCAGAGAAAGTATAATGTTCTTGGTTTAGATTATTGTAACATTGGTATATGCTAGTGAAAAAAA
Organism: Medauroidea extradentata; assembly: GCA_003012365.1. Lineage (NCBI taxonomy): Eukaryota > Metazoa > Arthropoda > Insecta > Phasmatodea > Phasmatidae > Medauroidea > Medauroidea extradentata. Next base: position 378 of record PNEQ01084941.1, read on the forward strand.
AACTACTGAACAACATGGAAACATACTCTTCAAAGACAATAATGTAAGTCATAAACAAAGTAATGCACTGTCGGCACATTCATGGACATGTCTGTTAGTCTGTGGCAGGCCAATGTAGTATATCGTCGTAGAATATGACGCTTCATCATGAACTGCAACATACCGCGAATAGCTTCAAGTTTTTATTTTTAATTGGTACAGTTCTATTTCTGTAAGCATTACAACGGGTCACAACTAACTGTCCTGGGAGCTGAAGATTAAAGGTATGGAGCTGTTCATGTACTTCAACAACCACTTTCACATCAGATTTGTAAACGAACTGGTAGTAACAAAATTTTTAAAGTAGAAAATCACAATGTCCTTGTAATGTCCATATCGTTTGTCATTAACAAAGGGACCAAGTCCAGGAATTGGTACCCTTTGAAAGTTCCACATATATTTACTAGTCCGTTTAACGTATTTCTTCTATAGGACTTGGTTTCTTTTGTTACTGATTGCCAAGAGAATGCATTGGAGAGTTGAAATCTCGTAGCCTATAACTTGAATTTTCTAAAATATTGCACTGTTAGAAAAAATTTCAGTGAAATTACGGAAAAGTACTGGCAAAAAATTATCCAGAAATCTTTATAAAGTAACGGACACTTAGTTTTTCTTGATAACGAAAGCCTCCGTAAAATAACGGACAATCCGTTTTCCACAAAAAAAAATTAAGTTTCTGTAATCTACTAGCACTCCATTGTCTAGAAATACTACATTTTTTTTATTAGCTATGTGTTATCAAGATTCTGACACACTATTTAGTAACCTGAAAAATTTTTCGAAGTTGCTGGGATTCGAACCAACGACCTTATAATTGCCAGTCAGAAGCTCTAACCATTTTTTAAAAATTATGTTTGATACAGTGGCAAGGCTATCGCCTCACCACTGCACCAAACATTCCCCCCTTTAAGTGAGTCTATGTCATATAATTCCCAGTGACTTTTTGCTTCGTGTAAGTGACGTAATTGGATGTTGGCGTGTGGCAGACAGGCAAGACGAACACAAATACCCAGTCCTGAACCCGAGGAAGTGACTGTAAATTTCACCTCCCCGGCCGGGAATCGAACCCGGGACCCTTGACCCAGCAGCCAGGAGCGCTAACCACTGAGCCAAGCGGTCGGACACAATTGAACCACAGTGACAATTTATAAGTAAATGAGTTCCATGCAGTGGTAAGATATCAACTTTATAAGAGACAACTTTTGTATTTGACATCCAGGATTCATAGTGATTATTAATACTGTACCACCTTTTTTTTTAAGCAACACAGTAAAATACGCTTTAAAATTGTAGAAACATATTTTCATGAATTTATGGAAAGTTACGGTCAAACATCCGTAAACTGGCAATACGGACAAATTTCCGTAAATAAAATATTACGGAAGCCACTTCCGTAAAATTACAGTTCTTTTCTGTAAATATTTCCGTGAATTTACGGAAATTTTTAACAGTGTGGACTTGGTACTTTTTGCAGATTCCTGATTCAGTTATAATGCTCTCTGAATAGTTTCGTCAAAAAAAAATTGTCGTGACTTGTCGCAACGCATTTGATGCGCAGGGAGGGAGGCTCCTTAAGGGGGATTGATCCCTGTCAGATCGGTTTTACGGGTTTTCTTATAAATCAGGGAATAGACACATTGTTTTACTTTTTTCACGCTGACAAGGCATAGCTTATTGTTTCATTCACCTTTTGTAATCCATATGGCATTGTTTCTGTTAATGTTGCGGCCTCTAGTCGCTCTCGTGAATAAAGCAATTTTTCTTTTTCAGCTGTTTCCCATTGCAAAATAATGAATATATTATGGTTCCAGCAATTACAGAAAATCGATTAAGTTTGTATAAATTCCCTGTCGTGACAGAAATGTTGATACATTAACTGGAATAAAAGTTATCGAGAAAAAACAGATGAATCCAAGGTGGTAGGGATCAATACCCCTTAAAGAGAGCGTGGTAGATAAATAAACGCTGAAAACATCAGTTGATTTCTACGCTTTTTTCGAAGCGAATACGGATAAAATACTCAATGACAATCCTAGATAATGGTATTTGCCAACTTTATGACTAAATATTTATCCAGAATTACTATTTCGTTACGCGTGATCTCTTGCGCCGCAGTTAAATTCATGAGGTTCCGGCGTCAGAGATAGTGCCTCAGAAGTTTGTAACACTGGAAACAATTTTTTTAAAACTTTGGCTAAAACTATTGTCTAGGATTGCTATTGTTTAATTTTCGTAAATTGGCTTCAAGAAACCTACAGTTATAGATATCTGCTTTAGTGTTGAATTATGTACCACGCCCTCTTAATGGCTCTGTTTACGAGGAGTTTTAATGGTAAAAAATTACATCTCAGTTAGCCATTTGATTTTAAATACATGTATTTTAATTACAAAGTATTTCTGTGTGAAATTTCTTGTAGCTAGTAGCCATGAACTTTGGCGAAAATATTTCTGCAACAGCTTGTTTATACCCACACTTTCAGCTCTGGATACGGTTGCTGGCAGCGTCTTTGTGCAGAGGCGTCGCCTACTTGCCTTTGCCAATCATAATACGGCTGCTGAAACACCACACATCTGTGATTGGCGAATAGAACCCCAAGTCGAGTGAGAGTTAAAACATCTAATCAATAACCATGAAACTCACCCGAACGCCGGAAACAAAAATATATTTGTGGCCACGACAAAATATTTTATCATTATGGATCTCTCCAAAATTTGTTGTGGTGTCCACAATTTTTTTTGCTGTCCCTAGCAAAGTTTTGCAGTGGCGAAAAAAACTTTTACCACAAAAAAATTTGTGAGGTCCATATCGACAAACCTTTTTGTAGCCACCACAGAACCAGTTAGTGCAAAAATCTTTTCGCGAATATTCAGGGTCCCTACTAATAGCGTACTACTGTATTGAGTAAATCTTACCACGTTCACTACATAATATCGAAAATAGTAAATTAATACTATATTTAAGTGAAATAGCAAATATCGTAAAGGACGATATGGGAAACTCCAGGGTTTTAGTATTTGTAAAGCACGAGACGTGTTACCGACGGCGAGAACTGGAAACGCTATCAAAATTCACATCCTTATGTCTGTTTTCTATGGTGTTTATACATTTATGGACTGAATTTCTCGTAGGCTAATGGCATGAGAAAGTGTTTATTAGCCTAATATTTTTATTTTTAACTTGTGATAATAATATCAAGCAGAGTATGTTTACATTCTAAAATCAGGATTTTATGCCAATTTATACGTAACAATATTTAAAACTGCATAAGGAACAGCGCTCCTGTCGGCAGGAGCTAGAACCAAATAAAACGTCTCGTGTTTTTTAATGTGTTTCCTATATTGTCCTTGTACAATATTTTGTACTAGCTGGTGAAATTTTACAAAAGTGCAGTATTCGTTGAGTAATTCCCCATAGTAAACTTCACGTTCAAGAAAGTTATTTATAAAAGTAATTCCTTGACAAGTTAATTTCTTATAGACTGCATACTCGAGGCATAGCCTTAAAAAAGTGCTGACTTTACCGCAAGTAGCATATACCTGCAGTACTCCAGCGGTCATCTGTGTCTTGATGTCAGACTGCAGTGCGCTATTCGCGGACGACCGGCCACGTGGCGCCGCTACCAGGCAGACAATGTCAAGACCGTCGATACCTGCAGGTGACAAATGACAGTCGGGTATCGACAGCTTTCGAGCACTTGCTTCGCCGTCTGGGATCGCGACTGAGGCAGCTGAAGCCCAACCTGAATACCAGCCAGTAGAATTTGGGGCGCGTCACTTATATTTGCGTGCTGAAAAACATATTTGTGGAAACAACCACTGTCAAGAGAGGATATAGTCATGCGTTTTTTTTTTTTCAAGAGAGGGGGTTTTACGGATATCATTTTTGTGCTGGCGACCCAATCTAAAAGCTCTCTGCTGTCCCTTGAATCCACGTTTGAGGTTAAGGGGCCTCCCTACTTGCGCTTCAAATGCGTTGCAGTGAGTTACGATTATTCTTTTTTTGACGAAATTATTTAACGCACGTTGTGGTTGTAAATCTACAAACGAACGCACACTTCAAACTAAGTCGCTACAGTTTTGAAAATTCGGCACGTTTATTAGAAACACCATTTTATGACCTCTCGAAATGGTCAAATACAGCTATTCCAGGCCGCCGTATTTGGAAAAATAATAACCTGATTCGAATAACCCAACTATAAAAACAAACGTTAGACTGTGAACTATGCTGCTCACTAATAAAATATTGTGGTCACTGTTTCAAGTCCCATAAGAAAGTGGAATAATAGTAAAGCACTGCACGCCATCTGATGGGCTTGCACGGAGAGGCGATAATGCGTTACGTCCGTCCGTCAATGGCAACCTTACTGCTCCTGCCTCACACACACAAACGCACTCTATCTAGGGAGGCCCCTTAGTTGTATCGTCGGTAGGCTGCGAAGGGCTGGGGGGAGGGGGTGTAAGAGAGAGAGAGAGAGAGAGTGTGTGTGTGTGTGTGTGTGTGAGAGAGAGAGAGAGAGAGAGAGACATGCGTACATATCTGCACGTCATGCTTCAAGGTTTTTAACAGTGTGTCTTTGTGAAGTGACTTATCTCATTTGACTGAGCCAGTCACAAAAGGGTGACAGAAATATCGCACGTCTATTGTTTGCGAGTAGAATCCAAAGAGACGTGAGAGTTGAAATATATCACTGACTATGAGGCAGAACTGCAGCTGTGCGTGTAAGGCACTGAAATAAACAGGGGCAAATTCTCAAGTCTTGGCTATCATTTCATTGACTGCTGAGTTAATAAAAAGCAAATTTAACGTCATACCTAGTTGCGTGAAACAGTCTTTTGTTTTCTCGCAACTTTATTGTGTGGGAAGCTATCCATAGAGTGTGTGATAAGTAGAGCCACGAGTTCGTCAATAAATAATTTTTGCATCATTGGTTCAAGTGTCGTACGTGCACCTCGTCAGCTCTGCTGCGTTGTTGTTGGCAGCGTTCTTTGTTCAGACACGTCTCTCATTTCACTACAACATCTATGATAAGATTATCGTGACACTACATGTCTGTGATATATTAGTTGAACCCCAAGACAATTGAGTTGTAAAACATTCATTTACTTACCATGGAGCAGAGCTGTAGGTGTGCACGTAAGGTATTGAAACCTAATGGTGCAAAAATCTTTTCGCCACGACATCTTGGCTCTAGTAATAAATTGTAATATAATAATGAACGGAGCGGAAATGTGCGCTTGTTTGAATTAAAACCTTCCCTAACAATTTCTGGAATGTACCCATGTCTCTAACAGTTATGCCAATCTGTGTACTATAGCATTGCGATGCCAAGCGTGTGTAAATTTCCTCAAATACAGTAGGCACCATACTGCCAAAGGTTGTTATACTGCATAATTATTAGAGAGGATGGTATATCGTGAAAATATTTTGTGCCAACATACCCTTGAAAACATTGTAGTTTCTCGCAGCGAGTATGATTGGGTGATATGCGTCCGCCATGACGTAGCTGTCTGCTGACCAATATCAGGCATAACATTTTACATTAGCGGGATTCTTATTGGCCCAATCAAACAGGGTATTAGCTCCACATACAGGGAAAAACCTGTGAGCTTTTATAAACTGATCGAACGTTGAAACCCTGCAAACAGACAAGTTTTTCCGCGATACATCAACACTAGGGACCATTGTTTTTCGCGAAAAGAATTGTGCCTCATTTTGTTTCCGTGCCTTACGTGCACATCTGCAGTTCTGCTTCGTAGTCAGTGATTGGATATTTTAACTCTCACAAGGCTTGGGATTCTACCGGCAAATCACAGGCGTGTTGTGTTGCAGGAAGGTTTTTGTGATTGGCTCAGTCAAATGAGATACGGCTCTTCACATAGACATGTAGCCAATAACCATGGAACAAATTGGGGCAAAATTCTTATTGCGAATTAACAGGGTCCCTAATCATCACCTCTAATAATTATTGCAAATCGCTCTATTGCTTTTCTGAAGTATTTGTTTTAAACAAATGCCAATTCGAACACATTTTTGTGACGACATGCTCGCTCTGTCGTATATTTTCTTTAAGGTTCGACTTCATCCTCGATATCACTTTTGAAATTATAAAAATACAAATGTTAAATCTGCGACTGTACAGCAATTTTTACTTACCTTGCACTACACTACAAGCATTTCGATTCAGCTGATGACGTGTAATTAAGTCGCAATCAGTGAATAATTTTTTGATGTTTATATTTGCTGTACTGGTTGAATGTAAATATAATTCGCAGTTTTAACATATTCCTTTTCAAATTTCAAAAAAGTTAAAAATAATACAATTGAAAGTGTAGAATGATTCCGTGCCGGAAGTGTTCAATTCGGATATTTGCCTTGCTGTACTATACCAAAGCATTTTCTGTATGCCATGCGGCTAAACGCCCTTTAGTTCAAGAGTAAGCGATGAAGTAAGAGTTCCATAAATACAAGATGTAAGCGATACATTACGATTATAAGTTGAAAGAAATCTTTCAAGGAATTCCTCTCGCACTCTCTGCTCACCTCTGAGGGACGTTTTTCGTAATTCGCCTTCGGGCATGCGAATCACAGGGCGGGAAAATTGTAAGCGGCAAGAGGGGAAGGCTTAATATTCCCGGTGATGCATTGGAAGCGTCAGTCACGGGCGGTATTTAATTACCTACTCGCGACGGGAATAAATGGCTCGGTTACTCAAGCCGGCAGAAGCGCGCGGGCTTTTCGCCCATTCGGACGAAAGGGTGGGGAAAAAAAATCGGGGTAGCGTTGTCGTCGGCTGGGTTGGGGGAAGGGGGTGCGGTGAGATGGATGAGCGTGTTAACGGGGCATATCGCCAGGTGTGGGGCCGAGACCCGAGTGAGCGGGACTGCAAACAAATCTGAAAGCGAGCTGAGATGTGAAGTTTCGTGGCGTGAGAAGGTCCCCGGCGTACATCTGTCTGCGCCACTTTAAATTGTCCACAAAATCTATCCTTCATGAGGAGGGGGCTGGGGGATGTCTTGAACCTTTTCCCGCCCGAGACACAGAATAAATATTAATACAGACGTGAAGTGACGTGGCGGCATATTTAATACGGACGAACCATGTGGCTTATTGGCTGCTCGAGGTTGTTGGTACCAGCGCCGTGTCTGTTTGGCTGCTGCATGTTACGGCATGCTTCCTATTGGCATGGCTGCCGACTAGCAGGGCAGCCGCTTTACGCTAATTGGCGGTTGACGTCTCCGCCATGTTGCTGGCCAGCGAAGTCATTCTCCTGGCGTGTGTGACTGTGTTTGCCGCCCTGCCGACTGTTTAACTTCTGTAATCCTAGATATTCCGTGCGCAGTCAGTATGTTTGGTCATTCATTACAGACGGTTCGCGAAAACATTTTCGCACCACTTCGTTTGAAAGCCTTACGGTGCGTATCTGCAGCTGCATCATGGTTGTTTGGCGGCATGTATTTGTGTAGGCGTCACTTATTTGACTGCCCAGTCAGAACAAGGTTGCAGCGACACCCCATGTCTGTGAGTGAAGAGATTTTGGTCAGCGCTTAAGACAGCGTGGTACATAATTCAACGCTAAAAGCATTAACCATTAACTGTAGATTTATTAAAGCCAATTTGCGCAAAATTTGATCAATAGCAATCCTAAACAATAGTTTTAGCCAACGTTTTAAACAAAATTGTTTCCAGTGTTACGAACTGCTGAGGCACAATCTCTGACGCCGGAACCTCGTGCATTTAACTGCGGCGCAAGAGATCACGCGTAACGAATATGCTATTTTGGATAAATATTTGCACATTAAGTTGGCAAATACCATCATCTAGGATTGCCATTGAGTAATTTATCCATATTGGCTTCGAAAATAGCGTAGAAAGGTTTTCAGCGTTTATTTATCTACCACGCACTCTTAACATAGAGGTATTCAGCGATGGTGAAGGGTGACATGATGTGAGAACGGAGCAGCGCCGGATTGAATGGGCAGGGGAAACGGAATGTCCCCGATAAAACCCGCCGACCAGTGGCATCGTACGGCACGATTCCCACATGCAAAAATACGGGGACTGACCCTGCCGGGAATCGAATTCGGATCGCCTTGGTGAGAGGTAAGAGGTCTGACCCCTCGGCCACCGCGGCCCACCTCATGTCTTAGAATGGTGGGGTGAACCCAACGAAGCTGAGAGTTAAAAACATCCAATCAATGGCCACGAATCTGAGGGCGGGTGTGCACGTATACGGTATTAAAACAAGTTGTTACAAGTTGTTACAAAATTCTTTTTACGGTAACTAAAGGGCCCTAGTCATGAGCAACGAACTTGAAAGTTCACTCATTCATCGACCTGCCGGCTGCGATCCACAGTCCTGTGTACGTTTTCCCCTCAGCTGTGTGTTCATTGGCTGTTGTTCCACAGAGTAACCAGCTGTACCTCTGAGGCAATGTAGCGTGGGTAATAATCAGTACTAATGACCTGGCTTTCGATGAGACGTAAAACCCAGTTACGTTACCAATACATCAGTTTTTTCTTGCAGCTACTAAACAATGATTCAATCGCAAAAGTAACTCTCATGTCCATAAGTTCTTAACATAACTTAACCTCTCACAAACACACACGAAATTTCCTGTACTCTACAATCTAAAATCCTTTCTGTATCTGTACGAAAAAAATCCTTGTCAACCCAGGTGCTATAGAAATTCGTTGTAAAGCTACAAGGGTTGTTCTTGTATAATATAAAATTGTATGTTCGAAAAATGAACTTGTTTGCTAAATAACCGTAAAACAAATCGTTTTTGTGTATTATCATTTTGAAAAAAAAAATGATTAAACCATATTGCGAACCTGCATTCTTGCGCATAGTGACTACGTAACTTACCCCTAGACCACCTTAACATACATAATCTCTGCGTTTGTATAGTATATTTATTCAATGAACAGTTCAGTGACTTGCCATTCTTAATTTTGCAGTTCGTAATTAACATGAATGTTCACTTTATTTCAGCAAAATGCAGACCAGAGGATGTAATTTGTGTAATAACTATATAATGACCTGCAAGCCCGTGATTTTACGTGTTTTCGTCTCGTCGACAGCGAGGTCATTATAGACAGCGACTCACAACTTGATACAATGACGGGAGTTGAGAGAGAAGTCGGCCATGGCCTTTGCCAAGGAACCATCGCAGTCAGTGGCGAAGCAGGGAAGTATTACAACGTGTGCGGGGGTAAGCAATAACTAGAGACCTGGAAATTTCGCGAATTCATTTTAGAAGACGTTAGATCTCAAACTTCTGTACACATTAATCACTTGCGGGTTTGGGTCGTTGTTAGAGACATGCAAAATCCGCGTTATCATTTGGTAGCAGACTAAACTTCACTTTCCTATACATAACAGAGCATAATCTGCGATTCAATTGGCCACGATCTTTTATGTGTCGTCATTTACGTGTGTTACGTCTATACAGAGATTGGCCTCTCTGCCGTGTAAGCATTCTCCGCGGCAAGTCACGACAATATCAGCCAGCGGGAGACGTCGAACGATCCTATAGTCACATGAAGGTTAGTCAGCTGTCAGAAAATAATGTGAATTTTGCATGTCTGTAGTTTTTTACTGAAATGCTACCTTGAGGACTGAAAACCAATAGCAGACCTACATCAAAACGCTTAGTTGACTATGATCTTTGAAAGAACTGTGCAATGGGAGTGCATGACTGGATTTATTTTCTTGGACATACTCCATTCGCAATGGAGTATGTCCAAGTAAATAAATCCAGCTTAGTTGACTGTCGTGCTACATTGTCAGACGTAAAACTGGGTGCTCACTGGAGTAACAGCCAATTGACAAGTAGCTGAGGACAGAGTGTACACAGGACTGTGGAGTCTAGCCGGTATGTCGTTGAACCCGCGACATTTCCGGATCTCAAGCAATGACTAGAGAAGGTGATTTATCGCGAGAATGTTTTATGCCATTGTATTCTGCAAGTCAGTGTAGCATCCTGCGTAATGTATTGTTGACCGACGGTTGTGTGGCACAGTCTAGTTGTTTACAGACGAATCACATACGTTCAGTAGTAGTGCACCAGAGTTATCATTGGCCCAGTCAAATAGTGACTCGCCAATAACGAAATAAACACGTCAGAAATGAATACATTACATTGAAGCCTAGCAAACAGTTAACTTTTCGCGCGATAAATCACCTTCTCTAGCAATGACTATACACGACCCTGAGTTGTCTGTGGAACCATTTGACTAATAGGCGCAGGTACACACACGCGCCAGTAGCGTGCGTGATGCGAGGTAGGAATTGTCCAATCACACTAACCCAGCAACAGGAGAATAATCTTATTCGTTGATTCATCCATGCATATTTGTAGAGCAGGGAATTCAAAATGACTAGGGACGGGAATTTTTAGTGAAAAGATTTTTGCCCCACTTTGTTTCAGTGTCTTACGTGCACACCTGCAGCTCAACTTCATGATTATTGGCTGAGTGTTTTTGTGCAGAGTCGTTATTCACTTGACTGTGCCAGTCAGTACACGGATAACTGCCACACATCACGTCTGTGATTTGCGGGTTTAACCCGAAGACGCTGGGTGTTAAGGCATCCAATCACTGACCACAGAGCCGAGATTCAGGTTCGCACGTAAGGCACTGAAACAAAGTGTTGCAAAAGTCTTTTCGCGAAATTTCGTATCTCTACAAATGATCTAAGTGCCAAAAGAGACTGAACTGAACTAATTACAACAAAATGAACAATGTGCCAGTGCGTAGGTTTTACTGCAACAGCTAAGTCCCAGTATTTTTTAAAAGTAGTTTTTATGATCGTCGAAAGATTGTATGTGCCGTTTGTACGCATACTGTTACAGCGATGTTTTTCCCCTATACTGAAAACTTATTTTGTCACTTAGATAATTTAGAATTTCCACTCTACGTATAAGTCACATGCCCAGAGGGTATAGTCAGATCTAATACCACTTCCCCGTAAAACCGAACAAGACACGCCGCTGATCGCAACATCCGCCTTGAGCAATTTCGGGAAGCCATGAAAAACCGAAATCAGGATGGTCGGAGCCGGGGATTGAACCCGGGTCCTTCCGAATGCAAGTCTAACGTGTCACAATTGCGCCACCTCGCTCGGTTTGTGAGTTAGATAAACTACAAAGTTTTCCTAATCAGATTTTATTAAGATCTTTGTAACTTAAGAAACAAATAATTTTAAAAAGAAAATCTTTGTAAACTGTGAAACTACAAGGAAATTCGTTGTAATTTTTACAATACATTTTTAGAGACATTTGAGGTGCATGCATTTCGCTGATTCATCTGGTAACAGCTTAGATTCCTCACACTTCTAACTATGGAAGCGGGAGTTATTTCCTCTAGTATTGCCAAAAACTGGAAATGTTAACGAATTAATTCCAACACAACACAGATTTCAAACATATTTGCATTTCATACGTTTTTGTAATTGGATAGCATTTTATCAAACTCGCCGAAAGCTATCTGGACAAATAACAAACGTGCAGATACTAAAGGAACGAATGCCGTGCTACCTGTTCTCGCGTGAAACTGATTACACACTTGGGCAGCAGCCAATGTTGAGGCTAAAGTTAACAAATGTCTGTGTATTTTACCTTGAAGGTAGTTCAACTCGCGATATTTTTCTGTCACGGGGTATTACTAAAGGTGCAGTGGTCACAGAACCTGCCTCCCACCATGGCGATCTGGATTCGAACCTCGACGAGGTCGGTCCCGGGATTTTCGCATGAGGGAGTGTGCCGTATGACGGCGCTGAGCGGCGGGCTTTCTCGGGGATCTCCCGTTTCTCCCGTCCTTCTCATTCCGGGGCCTTACCATTATAGGGTCTCACTCCACGTAGTCGGTTAACCACTGGTCTACGGTCCGAGAGGTCCTGGGTTCGAATCCTGGCTCGGGCATGGATGTTGTGTTGTGCCTTCATCTTCATTTGGTTATAGTGCCTTACGTGCACAGCTGCACTTCTAGTTTATGGTCAGTGATTGGAATTTTTACTCTCACGTGTCTCGAGATTGTATCCGCTGATTACTAACGTGTGGTGTTGTACTAACCTTACTGTGATTGGCCTAGTCTAATAGGAGACGTCACTTCACAAACACAAGCTGCCAATAACCATGAAGCAAAGATGCAGATGTGCACGTAAGGCAGTGAAACAAAGTGGGGCAAAATTCTTTTCACTAAAAGTTCATGGCCCCATGAATCGTAAATAGAATCTGAACTACTTATGAATTTTCGATGAGATGTTTTTGCCTAATAGATATTTTATCAGCGGACGTTTATTTATGTAGCACTATGCGGTAGTAGGCTTTACTTTCGAGTAAAAATTAAAAACTATTTTGATAAAAATAAGGGCTTGAAACCACAAAATTGAAAAAAAAAAAAATGGAAAACTGTAATTTTATAATTTTTAATATGATAATATCTAGACCTCTTTAATAATAGAATTTCAAAAATACCAGCGTTTTCATTTGAAAATAATTTCAACATCCGTAGAACAGTAAAATTATTTTCAAATCAAAACGCGAGTATTTTTGAAATTCGGTTGTTATAGAGGCATAGATATTATCATATTTAAATTTATAAAAATGGAAATTTTCCGTCTTTATAGATTTTGTGGTTTGAAGCCCTTATTTTCTAAATACTGTTTTTAATTTTTTACTCGAAAGTATACCGCATAGTGCTATAGAAATGAACGTCCGCTGATAAAATATATACTCGGAAAAAAATTCTCATCGAATTTTGATGAGTAGTTCAGATTTTCTGACGATTGAGTAGTCTAGTCCGCTCGACATCGTACCTGCCTACCAGGCGCTTAAAATGCGTTACAGTGTGTTCGTAAACAATTTTTTTTTGCTAACGAAACTATTCCATATGCACAAATTCTGCCAATGTCCGAAAAGAAAACACATTTCTGACAAGGTCGGAAAGTTATTGTTAAGACACGGTGCTCATTAAAACACTGATTATAAGCCCTACAACATAGCTATAAATGGTCTTTTGAGACTGCCTTACTTCAAAATGTAATAACTGGATGTAGGTATATGAAACTGATAGAAACATGCGCTGAACTTTGCTACAGACGTGCGTTCAATAAAATTATATGGTCGCCGCTTAGTGTTCCATAGTAATAAAGATGCGGCGGGAATCTTGCGTGCTAGTTCAGTGCTTGGCTCGTTAAGGCGATGCGGCATTTAACGCGCGTTCTAAGGTCGACCTTATAGCTCCGTCGCTGTTAAACCTCTAACGCGCAGGTAGGCAGCGTGCTTAAAGAATTAACTTGAGCAACATTTTGTATTGTATGTAGGCTACTGTAATCCTTTTTTAACTTATATTCTTAACAATATCTTCGACAGGCAGGCTTTGATCAGGTTGGAGTAGGCTATATGTTTTAAAAGTGTCGAATTATATTAAATGTAAGATGTGTCATTGATATAGTTTCTCTCATTTAATAGACACGTATTTACGTAATGTTAAATTTTTGTCGTATATGTAAGCTTGGTTAATGTGGGAAAGAATGTATCGTGAGCAGGTAATGTTTTATTTTCCTTTATCTCTGGCCGGTATCGCAATATCGAGGTCGTTGCTTCGACAGTATCGGAAACCGTTAAATATCGCGTACCACTAATCTCTCAGCGTGAAATTTATGGTGTATTGATTTTTCTTGACCACATCGTGATTGCAACGTAAAAAAAAGGCACAGTTAAAACAAAACTTTATTCCAAACTTCGGATGATGATGTTAACGCGCTTGAATACATTTTCATTTCCGGATATCGCATCAATATATGACGCGCGAATCTTTTTTTGTGAATTAGAGAAGCATAGCGCCTGTCGAAATATTTCTGTAACTGAACGAGTGTTTTGGCAGCAGTTGCGTTGTTTACTGAACGAGAGCGTGTTTTGGTCATGCGCGAAAATTATCTTCCAGGCCGTTGTTTAAACGTATGATTGACGGCTTCGTAAACTGATCATGGTATAAGTGTAAAAAGTTTTCGTCGTCAAGACAGATTTAGCATTTATTACGGAAACTATTTAATGGCTAAATTTGTAAACTTGTCCTTGCTAATAACCGGTGAAATGTTGCAAAAGAGATAATATAGATTATTAAATCTATATGCCCTAATGCACGCATTGTAAACCAATGATAGTTAAAGTAGTTGTAGTTGTGTGTCTTCCTATGAATCACTGTGTCTGACTGTAAAGTATGCAGACATATCTTGTTAAACACCGTTACGCAAATTATAAAAATCTTCAAAGTGTACAATTTAAGTTGCATATGAAAGAGGAATTTTTATAATTATTAACAATCCAAAAAATGATTGAAACAATTAAAATTTTGGTTTATTTTAAATTAGTATTTTACACTATAAAACACTTTATTCACCGCGGCACATAAAATGTCACAGAAGAAAATAAAAATATGTACTTATTTAAGAAAAGTTTTGTTTTTTTAAAGCATTAATGTTACCTCATTATAAGATTTCAACAATATTTTTATTGTAAATTAGTTCCAGTACTAAATTATAAAGTACATTTACATTTACACGGATCTTTTCTTCAGAGATTAGGTGTTTACTTTTTTCCGCATTTGTTCAAACCATTTTGGTTCTTCATGCTAATATATGTTATTTTAGTTACATCAAATAATTACCTCCAACACGACTGAAACGCACAGTTTAATTAGTACGATCTCAACCATACTTCACCATTTTGTGCATATTTGTACTCATTGTTGTATATATTTTTAATAATTTTCTTTTATTTTAACTACTGTTATTTTTGCCATTTACAGCGATAGTACAGGGATGTAGAACTATATTTTTATACATGCTTACGTCGAAAATGTTAGTTCTTTATATAAAAATACGTATTTCTGGTTTCGTGATTTTTATCATTATCACAGTATTTGGGCAATTACGTTAGTTGTAGGCCTATATGCGAGTGTTTCAGGCTACGAAATATCAAACTAACAAATTGCTAAAGCAGGCCACGTGACTATTAGGTTTTCTAAATCTGCGTGCTCGAACAGGACATTAGCTGAAGTACAGTGTATATGAAAGCATTACGTTAGGTACACACAGTTCTTGTGAGCTCCGTGTTTGTATGAAGTAGATAAGCCTACTCTGTCACAAAACATGAATGTTTGAGGTAAATAGAAATTGTTAGCAACACTTTCCCTTTGGTATGGAACAATAGGTTATAACTAAACTAACCTAAATTGCCCGAAAACAATTTTTTTAAAGAGGGAAAGGAAGCTGATCAAATAAAAAAAATATGCCTTTATAACCATAATTTAATTTTCCACTAATTGGTGTAAATATCGATTTTATTATTGTAACCAGAATATGCTAACATTATTTTGCTGTACCGTAGAATGTCTACAACTCAAAAGTTAGTATCACTCAACAAACCTCTTTGTAACATTCGCAAACTGGTATAAAAGAATAAAACATTTTTGCTTTGAGGAAATTTTTGTATGTTGTTTTGTGTCTACACGAAAGAAAATATTGCTGATTGTTAGAAAGTGTCAGGTGTCCAATAGTTTGTATTTTATGTATTTATGGACACTATAATCTATGTATTTCTTATTAGGGCGTTATCGTCCATGCATGCTCAGTACTGAGAAGATACAAACACATTTTCAAAACCAGACATGTCCACCTTTTCCAATTTTACAGGAAAGCAGAAAACTTGTTTGTCGCTACACAAACGGAAATGGAATAATGCATGTATTCTTGTCTATCATTTTAAGTCTCGGATTATTGTTATTATCGTTATATAAGTTAATATTACATTTCTTTTTATATTAATGAAAAAAATAGGCACAACTAGTTCGGAATGAATAATATGGACTTGTGGTTATAAAGGTTACTAAATTTGCCAGAGGCAACATTCCGTAACTCTACGCCATTCAATAGATATCAGCTGTGGTATTCTTGTTTTGAAAATAAATATTACAGTAGGGTTGGCATGTCTGGTTTCGAATGTAAACAAAATTTTCGCCTGATTTTAAATGGTTAATTCCGACTTCATATTCGGGCGTGACTCACCAACCTTATATATTGCAAATATGTTAAGCTCATTTTTAGATTTTTGTGGGCATGTCTGGTTTTCAAAGTTTACTACTCAGTTAGTCTAATAGTGCACAAAAATAGCTGGGAGTTGATTGAAGGCGCTCTCGTTACAACTGAGCCACAAGGTGTGAGTTGGTTTGGTTGACTTTCGTTAGCACTTCGGGTAACATGTGGGTATGAATTATGTTCTTTGTTCTCCTCTGCTACAGAAAAACAGTATGGCTCACGTTATACCTATGGGTATAACTAGAAGGTAGCAGGAAGTTATCGTTTTCGACCGGCCTTGACGAGGATATTGCCTCCTTTATCCACGTGGCTTCTAACACGCTTACTCACAAGTTCGTAACGTTAGAAAAGAGGCGTTTTGTGATCATTGAAGTCTTTTTAAAATATTTTTCGTAAGTCACTATTCTATATACTGTTGCGACTCAAAATCGTGTATAGGCGGTTCGCGATTAAGTGAGCACTCAGAAAAGTCTTGCTAAATTTCTATTTTCTGCCAATTCGTATATTTCCGCGTATAACAGTTAACGACGTAACTGTCTAACCCAAGGCACTATAAAGGAATAATTTGTAGTCAGGTCGTTGAGCTAGACGGCGCGGCGCCGCGCGCCAGAGATATTCTGTCTTCAACCTGCCGCCAAAACAACAGCGATTCGCGGAACTCGTCAAGAGGGGCATAAATGTTAATTTTATACTATCCTTTTAGTTTCGTCCACTGACACCTCCCATCTATCTCGTAAAACAAAAAAGTTTCTCGCTTACTATATTTTACCCTGCATTTCCCGGTCAAAAATTTTCATGCCATTGGTAAGCTTTTTTTTACATAGTAAATAACTGTCATAAAGAAAATTAATGAATAGCGTCATTGACAAGATAGTTCAATTATACTCTGTAATTTGTTTTAAGTCGATTGATCGAATAGTTTCCGGTTGGTGATGAGTTAGGTTTCTGTGATTTTTCTGGCGCGCGAGCATGACTTCGCTAGCGGTAGCTGCGAAAAACCCAAAATGGCGGACGATTATACCTAGTCTTTATAGAGCCCTAGTCTAACCTCTCTGGCCACATCACTTGATATTTGGGCGTGTAAGATAAATTGTGCAGTCGGTAGGATTATATACAACACACATATCCCGATTTCAGTTGGTTTTATTTAAATATTTTGTATTCAAATATAAAAATTACCGGGAACTACTTTCGACTATTCGCTGCCAACAATGCAAGTAGAAAGGTAACTGTAGTTAATGTTAAACTATATTCAGTAATAGCTGGTGATTATTTTCAAAGGTTAAATCTTTAGTGCTTACATTATCCCGAATGACATATAACCATGGTTGTGGTGTTAATAAAGCGTTAGTAAAAGCGTGAGGTGATATGTTTCCCTTTAAGGAAAGCGTTAGGTAACATGTTTCCGTATTTTACTTGGCATTTATTTGGTTTATTTATTTTTTAGCAGTCTGGGAGGTGTCATGGCTCCTATTCCTGCCCCCTTTTTTTCCCCTTCTGGTTCCTCCACTAGTTGGAGACCATCTCCAGCGGGACGAGCACACCATTACCGCACTGACACAAGAAGGACGACGGTCGTTTCGTCAGCCTGCCGCCCTGCGACCACCGATAACAGCAGGCGTCCCTCAGGGCGTGGAGACACGGCAAGGGTTGGTCGGGCTGTTGCGTGAACGTTTTGTCACGGGCTGTCAACAGGCAGACCCGTTCCCGTGTCTACAACGCAGTGTTTGGAAGGTCGGAGTGTCAGTGGCCATCTTTTATTCTTCTTTCGTGGTTCGTTCGAGCTATGTCAACGTGTGGTGGAATCTCTGGATGTGCCCGCTTACTGACCGCGTGTTTGTGTGAGTGAGGCACGGCGCCAAGGGCGATGTTGACCGGCTCATCTGATGCGGTATCGCCTCTACCGCAAGTCACTGCAACGGTGTGCAGTGGCATCGTAGAACACTCGCCTGACTGACACTTTCATTGGTGACCCCGTGTCTTTATTGGTGAAAAGTTTTAAGCAAAGTCCATTGCGTGTTTCCAGAATAGTTTCACACGAATTCTAGTAGTAGTCGTTCGAGGGGCTGCGAAATTATTTCTGTAACTGACGTGATGCTTTGAAACTATCGTTCTGTTATAATTTTATAGTGTGTTGCCTTTTTGTACATTGAACACAATAAGCACATGTGGAATGTTCGAGTAAAGCAAAACGTATATTAACACACCGCAACACATTTTATGCCCGCAGATAGGGACTTTACGATTTTAAGTACGCCGTTAAAACCAACTGACATTCGAATCTGAAAAAGTTCGCAATATATAACAATGTTGTAGGTTATGATTTGACATATATAAAAATTAATATATATATATATATATTGTATTTAAAAAAAATTGTTGACATTTTTTTGATTTTCATTTAAAAATTCAGCATTTTTATTAAATACAAAAGTATTTTATTTTTTGTTTTTATATATAGCCTACAACATTGTTATACACTGTGAATTTTGTCGGTTTGGTATGTCAGTTGGTTTTAGTGGCGTACTTAAGAGTACAAATTTTGACGTATACGACTCATTGCGCAAAAAACTATGAGAGGTACAAAAGTTTCCTAAGAAGAAGATTTTATCTTAATTTATATGTCTAAAATAAGAAAAAAATCTGGTACAAATATAAAAATAAACAAAGACGCTTAGAATTGTAAATTTCTCGAAACCAATTTTAAAAAAAAAAAGCTATCCTAGACAATAGTTTTTTGCCAACTTTCTGAGCAACAATTTTCCTCGATTAACGTATACCTGAAGAACAATATCTGACGCCAAAATCTCGTACATTTAATTGCGCCGCAAGAGATCACGCTTAACAAATTCTTCATTCTGGGTAAATATTTGCTCATAAAGTTGGCAAATATAATTATCAAGGATTGCTGTTTTGTGGTTTTTCTATATTGACATTCAAATACGTGTAGATTTCAACTGAAAAATTCAGCGCTAGTTTATCTACCACGCCCTCTTAAGGGGCCTCCCTACCTGCGCTTCAGCTGCTTTTCAGAGAGTTACGGTTATGATTTTTTAGAAGAAACTATTTAACGCGTGTTATATTTGTAGATCTACGAAATGAACACACACTTAAAATTATTTCGGTATTGTCTACAACTTCGGTACTTAAAATGGCCAAAAAATTGTTTTTCCAGACTACCATATCGGTAAAAATAATAACCGGATAAGAAAACCGTAATTATAGAAACAAGCGTTAGACTTTGTTCTTTGCTGATTACAAATAAAATTATGTGGTCACAGCTAAAAGTCCAATAGGAGAAAGGATAATAGTAAAGCACTGCACGCTAATTGAGTGGCTTGCGCGGAGAGGCGATAATACATTACATACGTCAGGCAACTGCAACCTTACCGCTCCTGCCTCGCAAACACGAACGCAGCCCATCTAGGGAGGCCCCTTAAGTTGGTCGCCTGCCCAGGCCACCGTGAGGTGCAGAGTTTCTGCGGATCATTTATTATTATTAAAAAACTGTTCAGTATGCGGGAGTGATGTCAGCGTACGAATAGCATTCAAAGATAAAGTGAGCACAAAAAATGTAATATTTGAAAGATATCACTATAATTCAACATTAACTATTAAGTCACCTGGCTGCTTGTGTGGTTGGCAGCGTAATTACGCAATATAGTTCCATGTATTGTCCTCTTTAAATGCAACAATACTGAAACAAAAGCAACCGAAATAGACATAATTATATTTTATACAATTAACAACTTATTTTTTTATCAATCTATATAGGTACCTGCCGACGCACAATTAATCCTACACGCGCGCAAACATCAAGTGACGTGTCCAGAGGGGCTATAGTCTGTCTCATATAAGAATTCCACTTTTTGATAGTTGTGTTTGCATTTATTTTGCGAGTTGTTTCCATGAAATAAGCAGTGTTTTCCTCTGCCACAAGTAACTTTTGCACAAATACACTTGGTTGGGTCTCAAACTGTGCAATTTATCAAAAGTAAAAGTAATTTGCTGCAGAAATCGGTACACATGACAGCCTTCAAAACCGCCAAAAAATGGAATTCTTTCGTGAGACAGACTATAGATATATCCCGCCATAACTATTACGCACGGAAATATACGAATTGACTGAAAATATAAGTTTAGGGTTTTTTTTTTGTAGAGCTCACATTATGCCGGACCGTCTATACACGTGTGTATACCCATTTCATATCCTCCATTTATCTCTGAGGTTATTCTCTGGGAGTCGCACGAAAAAAAAAAAATGTTTTGTGGAAGCTACAAATTATTTTTCTGGTGAAACCCTGAAAAAGTGTATTTTGCGGTGACTACAAAAATATTTTACGCTTACCACTAAAATAAATAATAAAAATGTGGTCACCAGAAAATAGTTTTGTGTACAGTACAGTATAATTTGGCAGGGAAGACTTCCTACAAATATTTTCTTTCGGTGCGAAAATAGCAAAAATGTGTCTCTGTACGAATAATTTAATCATGAAAATCTTCGCGCAGACTATTTGAAAAGGTATGAGCGTGTAAAATGCAATTCTATCCATATATTATAACGTCATAAAATGATGGGTACCATAACGGAAGGGTGTTCAAGTGCGATAAAATCATAATTTTGTATTTATTTTGTAAGGTTATGTTCCTTATAAGGTTATGACAAGTCCTCTATCTATTTACCTTACAGTTAATTTGAGGGCTAATTTAAAAAGCAAGAGAAAATACAGTCGTTGTCTGAGAACACAGTTTGTGCCTCAGTGGAGTTAAACATGCCCGATTCCCAGAGAGCAATAACACGAGGTTTCTTATAATTATAATTTTAATTGACCTTTTATGATTATCATTTCTTACTCAGTGGTAATGCTCGGAGGGAACCATACCAGGTGAAACTAGACAACCTTAAGAAGCAAAGTGTGTTGAGACGTTTATCATTCGTTAACGAGTGATGATGGTGTGACCATTCAAAATATGTGGGTTCACGACCTGGTTTACCACGTTAGCGACCGA
>PNEQ01084942.1:0-21501 GCA_003012365.1 Medauroidea extradentata
ATATATATATATATACATATATATATATATAAATGACGTATGAGACCTGAAAATTTTGAGTTTTCTTTCAGGCGAAAGGTAGAATTCAAGCAACTAGAGTTCTGTATCACGTTCACAATTGGCCGTTGACTTACTCGACACTTCCTGTCAGTAACCAAGCCAATAAAACTAACTGAATATAAGCCCATTTCACTGTGTCAGCGAGCAGCTAATAAACAGCTGCTGTCTGCACGATTTCACATATAGTCTTGGAAGCTAACCTACAGCTCAGCGAACCCGCGAATTTTTCCGGTCTCTAATTTATATATATAAGACTACTACCTCAAACTAACTTTCAAATACAGTGCAATCTGTACGCTTCGTTTATTACTTAGGGTGCTCTAGAGGCAGAAAAAAAAACTGGTTACAAGGAAAGACGTAACGAGGAGTTTGAAAGTGCTCACTATATCGTTAACCACCTATAGCTACAGAAGCCCACGACTAAGCTAAGGACGGCGTCGCATTACAATCTGTTTTCCAAATAAAAAACAAAACACACTCTCGCTCGTATTCTCTTTCCCCCACAATCACTTGTATACTCTTCATTTTTAAATGCATCTCTATTCGCACTAACCATAGGAGATTTACAAATCATTAATACACGTTGTGTTGATAACTGTGCACACCACACATATGTATAAGAACAACCTGATATTTTGAGAACTCACATTCGCAAAACACTCTTGTCATGGAACAGCAGTCCCCGACGTCACTCCCGGATGTTGAGTGTGAGTGTGAATATTCCCACTATTTGCATGTAACACAGCCACAGTCCGCACATTTTACACACGTGCTTTGTTGTTAGTTCTTTTAGCTAATCTGTATCCTTCCGCCACTTGACCTCACTGTATAAATATTGTAAAGAAAACACTTAGACCAAAGCAGAGGGCAGGTTTCTCAAACCAAAAACATGGGATTTAATATCATATAATTCATGCCAGCTACGTACTTCGTTTATTACTATTATTACTACGGAAAAACATTTTACAAAAATACACTCAAACAAAAAATGCATCAAAATCGACCCATTCGTTTAGGAGCTACGATGCCACAGACAGCCACACATATACACAGACAAGTCAAACTTATTATACAATTGGACATAATTAAACACACTTTCAAAATCTGATAAGGCCTGTCAGAATTCCTCTGGAATTGTTTTTTTTTGTGTGTTTTTGTCTGTTTTTTTGTTCTTCTTTGTATTTTGTCTTTCAATACAAGTTGGATCAGCAAAACATGAGCAATGGCGTATGTCCACAAACAATAAATTCTAATTGTAAACTCCCATTGCGACAAACATTTAAAAATCTTAAATAAAAAACACAGTTACAGCTACAGAGGAAAATATTTTCTGCACAAAAGAATGTAGCAAAAATAGTTCACAGAACTAGATTTTAATCAGTTTATTTATAAAAATATTTATTAAATTCCACGACCACCTAGTATGATTAGAGGAGTTCCGCGGTTATGTGCCCTAATTATATATACATGAATACCTATATTTCGCGTTCTCATGCTTTCCATCTCACTGGCAGATTGTTGGCAAGCCATTCTCCCTGTACCTGATCCCAGTAGCATACCAGGAGGAATAAGCTGATTCCCGACGAGAGTAGTTTGAATATCCTCACCAGAAAGAGGTACGATATTTCCAATCGCAGTGGAGGGACGTGGTTAGGTTACCTTCCCAGCTGTCAACAGTCCAAAGTGGTCGTCAGGACGAATTATTCCCACCGAGTTCTCGTATCTAACAAGCGCCACATGAACAAATGCTCGCTTTCTCTGTGAAGAGCGCAGCCCGCAGGGAAGATAAAAACCATGGAGGTCGGCACTGGATTTCCCCCGGACGTCAAGGATGGACAACCAGCCCAGTAATGCATCCCGCGGGTTTCTCATCGCAATCAGATAATACTTAATTAGCCAAGTCAACCCGTGTGGGAAAAAAAAAAAACCGGCAAACTTCGAAAGAATTTCACAAGGGTAAACGTATAGAACATTGCTAGGATGGAATTTCAAGGAAGCAACAGAAAAGCTTCAGTAGCTCACTGGCATGAGAAAACGTCTCTTACAAAGGTCGCAGAAAGAAAGAAAAAAAACTCTGTGGAGTTTACCACAGTCAAAACGGCTTTAGCAGAAACAACGGACAGTAGGGAATAAGCTAAAAATTAACAGGTAATCAGAGGACACGACGTATGTGTTGGCAGTACTGTCCACATTACGGAATTTTGGTTGCTAGAACCAAATTTCTCCCCGGCAAAACTTTAAAACAAATCAAAATATTCTTCAGCTATTTTTGAATAAACCGATGGAATACTGTTGTAAAAAGGTACTATAATACCTCAAACTAACGGGAAAAAATACTTTGCGATTTAATAATTTCCTCTGTATCGAAATTCAAATCCGCATTACAACTGAGTACATTCATATCACCCCTCCACTCCCCTCCCTCTCCCACAACACATCAACTTGTCTATAATTTTACGGACAGTTTGAATTCTACACATTGGTCTTCGAACATACCATACATACACGATAGGGTAGTACAGCAGGCTAAGATCGCACGTTGGATTCGATTCAGTGCTACTGGCGTAGCTGAACACTGCATTGTTCAAAACTGTAAAAACGATCACGCAGTTTCGTAACTTTTATTTTTTCCCGGCAAACACATGGAGGCCATAAACATGGACTACAGTAAGATATTTCATTAAGGGCACCACCTACCACACGATTAAAATGCATTTCAGTGTGTTCGTAAATACGGTTTTTTTAAAACAAAACTATTCACATGTGGCCATTGTGCAAATGTACTTTGGAAAAGGACGGAATGCCATTGTTAAAACACCATGCCTATTAAAACACAATGTTACTAAAGCACTCCATCATAAGAAAAACAGCCTTTTCAGACTGCAGTACTGCAAAACGTACTAAATGAATATATGTGAAAATCAGAAACTTGCACTGAACTTTGCTACAAAGTCCCATAGTAAAAATGGATCGGCGCATCACATGCCACATCGCCACAACGAGTAAAGCTCTGAATAAGTGTGCTAGATTCTCGCCGATCCATTTTTACTATGGGACTAAGTGGTGACCGTAATACAATTATATTTGTGTTGAGTATGAAACAAAGTTCAATGTAGGTACGTTTATGAGTTTCACATTTCGATGTAATATGGCAGACTTGAAAGGCTAGTGCTGTGTTGGAGAGCTTAGAAAAAGTGTTTCTAATGAGGAAGGTGTTGTTCGCAGTGTTTTTTCATTTCGTACATAGGCACAATGGGCACATGTGACATAGTTTCGTAAAAATACGCATTTACGAAAACACTGCAACGTATTTAAAGCGGCACCGTTATGCACTATACTAATAAGACACTATAAAACTATCAGTCTCCCCGTAATTAAAGCTGATACTGACTTGAGCTTGGCCACAAGAACTTAACATGTTATTTGCGTGTAACTTGTCCATTATAATATGGCAGATTACATCTCATCGCGTATTCGCACGCTTTGGCTGTTTACCAGCCGCCATCACGGCACGATAGAAGTAACCAATGGCGGTTATATTTTTGCTATAAAACCAAAACAATTACTGACCATATTTCCAGACATCAGGAACTTCTACTTCTGTATGCCCAAAAGGATGATAAGTAGGCTCTACGTCTCGTCGAGACAAACCGGCCAAGTATTTGTTAAGAAACCATCCCAGCATTTTCCTGAAGCGATTTTGGGAAATCCAAATCAAGGCAGTCGGCGCCGAGAATCGAACCAGAGACCCCCTGAATGCTAGTCCAACGTTATTACCGTAGCTCCACCTCGCTCGGTATGCACAAAAAAAACTCAATATTGCTACACTGGCACTAGCGACTAAAAGCAACATAAACAACGTAAGTGAATAAACTATTTCCTGTCGTAGTGGTAAAATGAAAGGACAGCCAGGCTGGAACACTTACCTAGTAATTAGCAATGTCTATCCTTGTTGCCAACCTTGTAACTATGGTAATGTTTATGAGACACTGCGAGTATTGCCACTGAAACTAGTACAAGTCTGGCAAACAGACCAACGTATTTTTACAGCGACGGCTTGTCCACTTACTTTGCCCATAATGGATCACGCAGTGTAAGCCGAGTAGGTAATATATAGATGGTAAGGGAGGAAACTGACGATTTTGGACCGCCTACCCATTACTCGAATACGGGAACAACGTTAAAATACCCAAAAAATGTAGAGTAAAAAGACACCCGGACTGAAGTTAATACTTGAAAAATAAAGTAATACAGGCACTCGTAACTGAGACAGAGAAAACAAACGAAAAGAAGATAGACGGAGTTTCCCTCCTCTGTTTGACAACTCATGCAATGAAAAAATAAATGTTACAATGAAATACTAACGTACTGAAGTAATGCATCTATACTAATGCATGTCAATAAATAGCTTTATTTATTATGTTGAAAAGTTAAATTTAAAAACGAATTTTTATTACGAACATGACAATGCTGTAATGTATTTCTTCTTCATTGAGTGTTCCGGCGGTATTATGGTAGTGGGGTGAATTGTAGGTTATTTTTGGCGTCTTCAACGAAAATAATGTTCTCGTTGTTTAAAATGGGAGTTCTCTATTCTTCTTATTATATGTTCTCTGGACAATATCTAACGCAACTCCTGAAGGTTTGCCCGTTCCATAGTTGGGTCGATGGTGTTTCACTGCTGGGTGGAGGACCTAAAAAAAAGTAATGCGGGCATTTCTCCGGATTTAACTAAGTCAGAACTTCCGTATTCGAAATAACCCACGCCTCATTCAGTATCTGGTTGTTTGCTTGCTAGCACTTGCTACGGTCACACCCAGGTACTTCACGGATAACACAACGAGAATAATTTGATCGGCCTGGTGAAAACAGGCGCGACGGGTTCGAGTCGTGCAGCGTATGTTTTCAAGGCCATGTCTCCCTTCAGAAGCACAGAATAACAAGTGCGACCAAACTGGGAACAAATGTCCCTGATATACTCTACTTGTTAAAACGACATGTTTAGTACGCAGTAGCAAGGTTCACTAACGCGCCGATTATAAGACGTTAGGGCCAAAATTCTGGGAACATAAAACTATCACACTTCACAATACACACACGCACAATACCATACTACGTTTATGTAATTTTTTTGCTGGTGGGTATACGTTGACGTCACGAGCGACTAAGGTGTCAACAGCGTTTTCGAAACAAACATTCAGAGTCTTGAAAAATAACATGAAATTAAAATAACGGAAAAACGATTACAATTAGAATATTGCAGTTCGAACTTGGCGAGAGGTCTCCTCGCCTGCGCTAATCACTAGTCAAATGCATACAGGCCTAAGCACTTCACAAGTTATAGTAACGAGAACAATTTTGTCCGGCCCCGTATTCCGCAACTACCCAAGATTTTCAAATCTACATAAAATTAACAGTTACTACAAAAAAATTAAGAACGTGGGGAAAAAATCACGAAAATTGCAATAAATATATCGGGAAAATATGCACATTTCATAAATAGTAACGAAAACCTTGCAAGTTATCTTCCAGTTCGTAGTCCATAGTGTACTTTATACTAGTATTTAGCAAGTAGGTACATCACAGCATCTAAAATACGTTAACTCTTGACTACGTTTGGAGGTCCAAGTGGTGTGGTGGTTGAAAGACTTGTCCCGCCTTCCAACACGAGGCTCTGCGTTCGATTCTCGGTGGGGTAGCTCCCGGTTAATTTTGCATGCAGGAAACGTGGCGGATGTTACTGTTTTTCAGTCGGGTTTATTCGGAGTCCTCTCGTTTCACACGCCTTTGTATCCTGTCACTCATCCATACCCACCCTACTTATCGGCCTCACCTGCGCTCAAGACATCGTAATCACGTATCATTATGGAGCTTTAACATTTTACAAACGTCTTTGGACTTTGTCATTAACCTTTACAATAGCTTTATTGCCTAGTAAGGGAGAGCGTTTATTACTATGACATTACTAGGCATTTGATGGCTTCTTGGGGGACACCTGAGGTTATTAGGCGAAAATGAATCTGCGCTAGTTCGCCATTGTATTCCGCAAAGAAGGGAGTGAAGGGATAAACACAGCACCCATTCCTTAACCCGGGGAGGTAGCATTAGATTCCTCCTACCTAGCCGGGTATCGAACCCGGGACCGTTGGCCTACCTACCAGGACCAACCTCTGAGCCCAACGGTCGGACAAACACCTATTTAGGATTTTAAAATATTTTACCAGTAAGTAGTTTCAGTCTAGGCAACTATTGATTGGTCAAATTAGTAATATCTGTAAGTAGCCTATACTTCAAGTGATAAAGCAAAGATTTTATTTTCATTCTCTTCCACACTTATGATATCGTCAGCTTAGTGCAAGAACTGGGTAACTTAAATTTTCAAAGATTAAGTTATCTGCAGATGCCTACGCTACCCTTATGATTGTTCCTTTGATATGCATACATTAAAAAATGTGTTAATTAGGAGTATTGATGCAACACAAATGTGCATTTCAAAAAATAACTATTTGCATAACAAAAGGAATTTTCAGTGTTTAGTTGGATATCTCCAGCTACCTAGTTGTAACATTAAGCCGACGATATTTCATAAAACACGTGTTCACGAGCCACCGCTCTGAAGTGTACGTGAACTTCTATAATCTTCACAAGCTCTTCATAAATACAGCTGCAACAACCAGTTTTGCTGTCGCGATATGTAACCTCAAGCCGGTAACCACAGTGGCCACTAAAAGGCACCGTGTGCAGTTTAGCAATACTCCGGTCTCCCACGCATCACCTCCCGTGAGAGGACTGCGTACACGATGCACACTGTGTTGTAGTGTGCCACGTTTTTTTCCCCAAGCAAAACCGCTTTAACTTATTCCCAATATGTTTAGCTACGATACGAACACACCATCCATCTAGGCCTATAATTTTTTTATTATTTAAGATGCAGCGCGATTAGAAGAAACATGACTTTGAGGCACCTCAAAAAAGGAAACAAAAACAACTTTTTTTTTTTTTGACTGCTGTTAACTACAAATATACCGCACGGATGTGTAAAACATAACACTAAAAGCATGCGTTGAACTTTACTGCAAACTTTCAAAAAATAAAATTGTAGGGTCGCCGTTTACAGTCGCATAGGAAAAAGAGTAAAAGGAAAACACTGCATGCAAGTTTGGTGCGCCGAGAACAGAGGCGATGCGGTTACTGCATAGCAGTCTGGACCAAATCGCTTTGTCTCCGTGCATCAAACGCAGAAAACTAACATCCTCTGTATAGGCCTCTTAACCGAGAACCAAGAGTAAATATAGTTCATCTAATGTAAGAATCCCACTTTTTCACAGCTGTGTTTATATTACTTTCTACAGCTATCGCCATATGGAATAAGCAGCGTTTCCCTATGTCGCAAGTGATTTTTGCACAAACACACTCAGCAGGTTCTCAAATTGTGCAGTTATTTTTTATAGCATAAGTTCGTACACATACTAGTCTCCAGAACTGTCAAAAAACCGGGATTCTTGTGTGAAACAGACTATAAACAGAGGCAGCATCGCAGAAAGTACCTGAGAGGATTGCGGTTGCTCCACGACGTATCTCTTGGAGGGCTTGACGCCGTTTGCGATCGGCCTCTTGTGCAGCACAAACTTGCTTCGCTTGCGACCTCTGTCACCAGGCGGCAGGAAACCATTGTACCTGCAACAAGAGCCCAGTACCTATGGTTAGAGACGATGGGATATCGCGAAAATTTTTTGTGTCAACATACCCTTGAAAACACTGTAGGTATTGTGGCATGTGTAATTGGGGTGATATACGTCTGACACAACTGAGCTGTCTGCAGACCAATAATAGGCATCAAAGATTACAATATCGGGGTTATTATTGACTCATTTGAATAGTGTCACAGCTCCACGTACAACGAGAGCATGGAATATTTTCATAAGCTGAACGTTCGTTGAAACCCAGCAAACAGTCAAGTTTTCCAGCGATAAACCATCATCTCTACCTATGGTATAGCGGCGACCAGGACCTGCATACATCTCTGCATTCTCTGCACTGTAAAAAAAACTTCCTAAAAGGCTTAGGAATTAATTAATCTAAACGCAGTATGCGATAGTTACCATACTTCCACCATATAAATATACAAATTTCTACAAAAGTCTGGTAACTTCAGTATATACATTTGACTGTTCTACAAAAAAAGTTTGGGAGGACTGCCATGGATGGCTGGGAAACAATTCTACCATACCTACTTTCTTAGTATTCCTATACGCACGTGTGGCAAATTTACTAACTATTTTTTTAGAGTGTACATGCATACATTTCGTAATACACCCCCAGTAGCTTTAATGCTTACGACGCCGTAAATATGACAAGCCATATCGGCAATATCGTGGTATTTATTATTCTGGTCCCTCGTGTTTGTGTTTCGTCCAGCAGTTTTTGAGACTACAGTGCGCGCGCCTACAATACCGAGGTCATGGGTTCCAGTCCCCGTCAGTCATATAAATGTACTAATTTTCTCTTCCACGCAAGAGAATATTACATTGGACGTTAGAGGTCATGACTTATTCCCTTCCACTTTTAACCTTTAATTACATGCGAGTATAGCATACTTCACATATATGGAAAGTGTGGTTTAGTATATAATTAAACGGTACAACAACACAAATTGTAATCTCCACGTTTCTAAAAGTCAACATGGGAAGTCAACAATCCTAGATAATATTTATGTTACTCGAGAAAATTTTTTGCTCTGAATGTTGGTAAAAACTATTGTCTTGGAAATTTTTTTTTAATACAGTAAGAAACTCGCAATTTTAAACAGACGCTTTTAACGCTGAATTATAAAGGGGAAAATCGTAATTTTTTATTTGTATGCAATAGTGTCAGTTTTGTATTTACTTGGGAGTAAATTTTCCTTCTACAAAAAAAACCGTTCTTCCAGTTTTCCCTTAGTGGTATTTCAAAGTCAAAATTCGCATGATTTTCATTCTTATAGCCTAAGCTACGAAACTAATGTACAAAAAGAAATTTAAAAAAAAATCACTTGGAAAGTAGGCTATATGTCGCGGGCTACTCAACGTACATAGAAAACCACCAAAAATATTGTCAAAATTTTTTTAATTCTAAATATTAACAAATAATTCAAAATTTCAGCACTTTTTTAATGCTAAAAAACGTCAGAAACGAATTTTTATATACGCCAAGCCGTAGCCCGCAACATGTTTCATACTGCATTTTTGTTTTAAATTTAATTATGTCAATTGGTTTTTGCGGCTTATAAGAACGAAAAACCTTAAAATGTTGACTTCGAAATGGGAAAATCTGTTGAGCTAATTTTTTTGTAAGAGGAAAATGAACTTTCAAGTATCGTCCACAAAACTAACACAATTTCATGCAAATATAAAATACGATTATTTCCCCGCTTGACCGCCCTTAAAGTAATTTAATGGCAATATGTTGACGGTGTATAAGGAAAGTATGAATACATGGCCTTGGTAAGAGAAGCACAATGCAGGCGGCGCGTTGACCCGGAAGAGTGTCGGCTAGCAGGACAATATAGGCGGGTCGCAGGGGCCATACATACGCAACTGTGTTCCGGTCTACCACGGCGCACTATACACTTCCCTGTGCGCGCTTCTGCATACACACAGCCACTCGTTGTGCCTCACCTTACACGACACACGCACACATTTCCTGCATCCTATCTGATGTGCAAGCACTCGTACACAGGCGACAATCTAATCCTTACCAAATCTTCCCCAAGTTGACCGCGTACACAGTGACATCTTATACAACGAAAAATGCGATTATGAAATAACGCATTTTTAAGGGATCTCTCTAGATAGGCTGCGTTTGTTTTGCAGAAGTCTTATTACAGCATTACCGATTACTGGAACGAATCTCTGCAGTGAAAAAAATAGTTAAGTCATTAAAAATATTGTAAAATATTGTCATTTTATTGCGATCTGTATTTGTTTTACTATTAGTTTTATTTTGTAAGGCTTTATGTATATATATACCAGAGATCTATAAGGTCAAGTGTTCTATTTGTCAATACTTTTGATTGCGTGTTGGCTTATTTGATTATTTGAATTTATTTGTTTCTTTCAATGTAAATAGCACTGTTCTGCATTTTTTAAATTTTCTTTTGTACATCAAATGTTGTACAATTGATTTGACATGTCTCGTATCCTTTATACTAGGTTTTAAAGGAGATGAAAATGAATGAATTGTGTGTGTGAGGTAGGAGCGGTAAGGGTGCCGCTGACCGACGTATTAATACATTATCGCCTCTAAGCGCAAGCTACTCAGCTGGCGTGCTTTACTATTATCCTATTTCCTATGGGACTTTCAAGCGGTGAACACATTATTTCATTTGAAGGTAGCATAGTTCAAAGTCTAACGCTTGTTTCTAAAGTTGTTTTTTTAGAATTCGGCTGTTACTTTTCTAGTTATGGCAGTCTGGAAAACTCATTATTTTTATTTTGAGGGATCCAAGTCTTTCTAGTAAATGTGCCCAATTTTTAAAACTATAGCGACATGGTTTGAAGTGTGTGTTCTTTTCATATATATACAAATATAATGCACGTTAAATAGTTTCTTCAAAAAAAAAAATAACCGTAACTCGCTGGAACTCATTTCAAGCGTAGGCACGGAAACCCCTTAAATTGCGTTGTCTGTACTTCTGCATGTACCTACAAAACTGTCAATTTTATATGGAATTTCCGAAAGTTGCACGTAATAAGCATTATATGATGAAGGTGGCAACGAACGAAGCCGACGTCAGAATTGAAATTTTTCAATAAGGTGTTCTGATGTTGGGTCTTAGTAAAGGCAATTTTTGCCTACTTCGGAGGTCTGGGGTGAAAATAAGGTTCCCGTTATTTAACTTTGAGCTACAACTTGTAGGGAAAAAAATGTCTCAAGTTCAATGACCTGCATGTTGGAATCAACTAAGTCTCGTCTTATTCATTCATTGTCTGCTCTTTCAGTGAATTAACGGCTAATGAACACACTATCAAGGCTTGATTATACTGAGAGAAGTGTCATTAAACTCGAGAGTACTTCCTTCCCCTACTTAAAACTCGCTTCTGATATGCTTCCCGATTGTGGCCGTGAGTATGACGGCCCCTGACAGTAACACCGCCCAGTCAAGACTTCTGCCAAATACACTATATACCAATACAGGACAGCTTGAGCGCTTTGAAGAGCATTCTGATTGTGTTATCACGTCCAACCACCAGAGAACAGCACCGTACATTTAATTGATTTCAGATGTACGTTGCCAACATAGAAATTCTAGAAAACATTTCTCTATGGAGAACATATTTTCGTTGCGTGAAGAAAATAAAAAAACAGCTGTACGATAAATACGTAAAAATTTAAATAAAGCATGTTAAATACTAAAATATAATAATTATACAAAAATACTATCAAAATATGAGTTAGTTTCACCTCATACCGCTAGGTTATTTTTCACACGCTTACTCCTAGTATTTGCATTGAGCTGTCCGGTATTGTCTCTAGGGTATTTGCTTCTGCCTACTTTACAGCTCACAGCTGTAATGGCCAATCAATGGTAAAATAAATTATAAATTAACTAACTTTAACTCTTTCAGACGAAACAAAAAATGTTCCAGGGTAGAAATATTGCAATATTCCCTAATTTTTTTGTAAAATATAACAAATTTTTCACACTGTCATATTTTTGAGCGATTTCACACACAACAGTTACTTATGTAGTTATGTTTAAAATATTTCCAACAAGATGTAATTATGTTAACATTGATGCATTCCGTACTTACAAATCCTCCATGGGTCCCTATTTCCGCTAATTTTTACATATATTATCTTTTAAACTCCTATAAACCGCAGATACCGTAAAAGTCACAGAAAACTGGTGAATATGGTTTTTACTACAAAGCCATAACATATATATATATCACATACCTATATATACATATATACACATATATACATATATACACACATGTATACATATATACACACATATATACATATATACATATATACACATATATACATATATACACATATATACACATATACGCCTATGCATACTCATATACACACATATATACACATACATGTACACACATATATACACATACATATATACACACATATACACACACATATACACACATACACACATATACACACACATATACACACATACACATATATACACATACACATATATACACATACACATATATACACATACACATATATACACATACACATATATACACATACACATATATACACATACACATATATACACATACACATATATACACATACACATATATACATACATATGTAAACCCGTTAACCCTAAATAATTATTTTCTACCAACAATATATTTTGTCAAAGCAACTGATATACCGGTTGTTTTTTATAAAATAAATTCAAAATAATTTCAACGTTCCCAATTACAGTTAGTCATAAATTCCTCTCCCAGGCAAAATTTTGATCATAAAATTGACAAAAATGCCTAGGATTGTTTTTTTTCTACAGTGACCTTCAAAAACTTGTTGACTTTAACAAAAGTATTCTGATTTAATTTATATAACACGTCGTCTTAAAAGAACGTAGTGCCCTAACTCAAATTTACTGGCTGCCTCACACCTGGCCCTGAGAGAGTGTATATTTTGGTCAGCGCTCTACATCGAGGTCTTTAGTGCTGGTGAGGGGTGACAAGGTGAGTATAGAGCAGCGGAATGTAGGGGCGGGGGAAACGGGAGATCCCCGAGAAAACCCGCCGACCAGCGGCATCATCCGGCACGATTCCCACATACGAAAATTCGGGGACCGACCCCGCCAGGAAACCTGGAACTGACAATCTATTTTTAAAAAAAACTAATTTCAGATGAAAAGCTAAGTATAATTGTAACTGAATTCGAAAAAAAAAAAAAAAAAAAAAAAAAAAAAAAAAAAAAAAAAAAAAAAAAAAAAAAAAAAAAAAAAAAAAAAAAAAAAAAAAAAAAAAGCAACATAATAATGAATGTAAAAATATGTGCACCAATTTTCCGTAAAGTCTAAATAGTCTAGCGTTTAACGCTCGTGTCCACAATATGAGTTCCCCTCCCCCCCTTTTTTTTACCTGATGCTGCTCTGTTACATGGATGCAATTATCACATTCAATATTCTGCGAAAATTAATACATCGCGCAATATGCGAATACCGTACAAATACTTTGGCAATACACTAACACTTCTCCGAAAGAAAATGAAACATGGAAAAATTCACCCTTACAAATTTCCAAAATTGACATAACAAGGAAGATGATACATTGTTAAGAAAATACTTATGTGACAAGCATTTTAATAATGCTGAACTAGCATAGTTCTTTCTACGTAGCTCAACCTCGAAGTTATCTGCTACTTCTTTCACAAGGTTACACACATTAAATGACGTTGAAAGGCTGCCAAAATTTCCCAAATATAAAATAAAGTTCGTTCTACTATCACTAATTTTTTAATTATACCTGGGAGTTCTTCAGCGAAAAATTGAAACCCTAAGTTCGTCACATAACGAACCGCAGATAGCATTAATAAATTTTCTTCACGCCTGGTGATATTTGCAAACTTTCCCCGCTACCAGCATACGCAAAAATGTCCTACTTGGTCACACACCGATCCCGACGGGTGAAATTAGCAAATGGATGTTCAATTGTGGACATAGGCTACATATTTTTGTGCTGTTAGCTTAAACATGATTTACGGGAAGAATACTTCTTAACTGCTAAATCATTATTGGATAATTTAAACTATCCACTTCTATGCCCATCGAAAAATAATAAATAAATAACAAATAAGAAGTAAGGTTTCATTCCAGATATTCGTCCACTAACGTGAATACTATGTAACAGGCTGCAAGCGTTTCAAAAACGTTAAATGAAAATAACGTGGCAAACGTTAAATCACTAATTTGATGTATTTTCTAAAGCATCATAAGTCGTACGACAGTAGATGCTACATAGTCATTATTTCAAGACCGTCGTGCAAATAACTTCACTAAATCTCCATGTACAAATGTTGTTCAAAAACCATTCTACTTTTCGCAGGTTACATTTTACATTATTTGCAGGAATTATACAGCATGCATTCCACTTTCCGGGAGATTGTTGCGAATCATTAGAACGTGTCAGTTCGCTCTGTGAGACAGGAGTACGTGCGGTATCAGACTTGGCACAATCACACAATACGTGAAGTAGCGTAGCGATTCCTCAAAATACCGCCAAGAAAGCAACTGACATCTAAGACTAACGTCAAACGTAAAGCCCGGTACACACTATCCATAATTCAGTATAGAATTCCGTACCTAATTCAGTACAAGTTACACTGGGACAGTGTGTACCGCAACTACGCTGGTTCCAAACAGAATTCCGTACTGAATTTCACAGATATACGAGCCCGTCATATTTTTCATCGTAGTGTATGTTCATGCGCATGCGCAGTACGCAAGCAGGGTTGCCAATATACTTTGAATAGAAATAAAATTCTTGTTTCCTATGAACACACGAGTGAGTGAAGAGGTTTTGGTCAGCGTTTAACATCGATATCTTTAGCGCAGGTGAGGGGTGATATGTGATGGAGCTGCGCCGGAATGAATGGGCGGGGGAAACGGGAGATCCCTGAGCCACCGCGGAGTTTTCAAAACCTGAAGAATACGAGATTGTTTCACTTATTTGGCAATTACAGGTATGTCCTGTCTTGTGAAATAGATTTCGGGAATTTTACAGTTGTACTTTAAGGGATATAGCAACCAACATCACAAATATGTTTTTCTTTTTTATGTGCCGTAAACAGTGACAGTGTGTACAAAACACAAAGGTTTTGCTACATAATTCTGGTATAAAATCTCAATCTAAGTTTACAAACAGAATTGAGTACGTAATTAAGTACAGAATTAAGGATAGTGTGTACCGGGCTTAATGGTAGGAGGCAGATGAATAATAAACATGAGACAAGACACGTAAAAAAGCATAATAAAGCAACAGTAACAACGATATGTCGCGACACGGCAGCCGTAGAAACAGAAGACGAAACTCGTTAAGAAAAATGTTTAGGGCATCAAAACAAGGCGGAATAAAAGAAGGGGCAATAAATGCAGGCTACACGAAGGAACGATGTGAATTTACGACAGCGAGGCCTGACTACACATGGAACAAAATGAAGAAATGCGCTTGCACACGCAACTGCTCGGTTTAGGTTGAGAAACCATAATGGACGACACCACCTGCCATTAAAAATATACTTTTAACGATCAATTTAAATATCGTGGCAAATGTGATTATTTTGATTGCGGGAACGACAGTTTTAAAAAAGAGTTAAGAGGTTAGGTATGTTTCAAGTACTATAGTTTGTTCGGGACAAAGTGAGCACTCACTCAAAAAAAAAAAACCGGTAAAGTTGTATTTTCAACTAAGAGAAATGTCTAGCCTCTTTGGACGCGGCATTTGACATTTGCGCGTGCAAGTTAAATTGTGTATTCGGCAAGAACCTATAAAATTCGATTTAAAAAAGCTTATTAATTACATATTTAAATACAAAACTACATGGAACTATATAGCGTAATTTCGCTGCCAACCATTCAAGCAGTAAGGTAACTACAGTTGACGTTGAATTATATGCAGTAAAGACTAGTGATATTTTTCAAAATTATAATTTTTAGTGTTCACTTTACCCTGAACGATCTGTAGTAGTACCGGCACGGGGCAACGCATTTTTCATATTGCGTCATTAAACTAAAGAGTCGCCACTGAGAGTCTCGAAGGCGCGTACCCGAATCGTCCTTAGCGCTCCCGTGCTACCAACCCTGTAACACGCAAAATACGTCCAGCTAGGTGTCTACAATAAAATCTTACTACATAGCATTTTATCACCCATATTTCACTATACCTTACATACAGCCTACTGCAAAATTAGTGGTAGGGTCTATACTTTTTAATGACAGTTATTTTTCCTTTGTGAATTCTTATATAACGACGTGTAACGTTTCTCAGTAGTTTATGTAACGCACTACTCACTTTTCAGTAGAAAAGGCGTAATTCAAGCCCTAAGTGAAGCTATCCTCAAAGTACTAAGAAAAAAGTTATGACTAGAGATGATGGTTTATCGCGGGAAAATTTGACTATTTGCTAGGTTCCATCTTATCAAAAGCACTCTAGCTTTTCCCTGTAAGTGGAGCTGTTACCCTATTTAACTGAGCCAATATGAAACTCATTATAGTAATATTCGATGCCTGTTGTCGGTCAGCAGACAGCTATGGAGTGTCAGACGTCTATCGCCCAATGATACATGTCGCGAGAAAGTACAGCGTTTTCAAGAGTATGTCGGCACAGGAGATTTTCGCGCTATACCATCATTTCTGGTCATGAGACTGACCGTTATTGCAAGTGATTAGTTGAAGAAACAAAGTCAAATGGGTCATTGTCATCGGCAGTCCAAATATTCACCATAAGAATACGGAAATAAAAGCCGCTGTACTAGTCAGCAGTTCCAGGACCTGGTGGCTGTGTTTGGCGGCAAGGGTAAGCTTATACGTCTCGTCGACAGCGAAGTCATTAGGGACGATGACCCACAACTTGGTACAATGGCAGGAGCTGGGAGACGAGTCGGCCATGGCCTTTGTTAAGGAACCATCACGACATTCACCTGGAGAGATTCAAGGAACCATGTAAAAGCGGAATCAGGCAGGCCGGAGCCGGGGATCTAACCCGGGTCCTTTTAATTGAGAGTCCAACGTTTTGTCACTGCGCAGCCTCGCTATGTGTGTTTGGCAAGAAAAACACCCTCCCCCTTATACACCCCTAAATCTCGAAGACCGGGCCAAACGACTCCAGTCTTACCATATGCACTGAATTTGTGAGTAGCCACCGCCGTGGGCGGTTCGGTTTTATTATGGGTTGTTTTGGATTCTGTGTCGGGAATTCGGCATACATGATATGTTTGTGCCGTAGGCGTATTAAGCTGTTGGCCATGAAATTCTTATAAAAAAACATATGCATGCTTAAGGTGGTCGCCTGAGGAGAACGTATTCTAGAGTAAGAAGCGCAGAAGATGTAAGGACGACATAAGGCGCATCACCTCACCTTATCTTCTACGTGTTAATCAATTTACTGGTGTGTAGTCAGCCCATCGATAGCTGTCTTTCAAAACACATTCAGTGGTGACACTATTATTTTATGACGTAACATTTGGGAAAGTTGTGCTGCACCCGCCATCATGCCTAAAAAGAACCGCGATAACACATTTTTTCGCCGAATTCGACGACAAGTCCTCGCGTGGCGCATGGGCGATGTTGTGGCGTGTCACGCGTATTATTTTTTTACGCGAAACTGCTTAACTTATTCATATTGAAGAAATTCAGTACAGTACGCTTGTTAGAAACGTGATTTTCGTGCATCTTAAAATGGTTCAAAAAAGCTTTTTTTTTTTTTTTTTTTCTTACTGTAACTTCGAAAATGCCACCCGAATCCGTAAAGTGCAAAATGAGATGCATGTGTTGGCCTTTACTTCACATTTACCAAATATAAAATGTTAGGGTTACGCTGAAAGTCACATAGGAAAAAGACTACAGCGAAAACCCTATGCGCCAGTTTAGCGCGCTGT
This sequence comes from Medauroidea extradentata, assembly GCA_003012365.1. Taxonomy (NCBI): domain Eukaryota; kingdom Metazoa; phylum Arthropoda; class Insecta; order Phasmatodea; family Phasmatidae; genus Medauroidea; species Medauroidea extradentata. The sequence continues at coordinate 17,692 of PNEQ01084942.1, forward strand.
AAATAGAGGCGATATGATTCTCGTCGAGCGTGGTACTCTGGCTCTTATCGCTACGCTGTTCTCACGCGTCGAACGCGGAAATTTGTAATCGGTACACAATCTTCTTAACGTTGAACCTGAAAAGGGTATATACGCGTATAACGTTCTTTGACGATATTCCTACGCAGACGTCAATAAAGTACAAGTAGTTTTCTAAAAAAACTTGTGTCGGCCGAAGATCTGCACACTGCTCGGTGGCCTATACGGAAAAAAGTGGCTACTACAAAATATTTTGTAGTGGCCATAAATTCTGTTGTGGTTGCTACAAAATAACTTGGCTGTCTGGAGGTAGGCTCGGTTTCAGTCGCCATATTGCATTTTACTATTTTTTTTTGTTTATTTTTTAATGGAATTATAAGAAAATGTTAAATCAGCGTCTATACCGCAATTTCTATTTACCTTGAGCTACAATAGAAGCATTGTAACAGAGATAGTAATGTATAGTTAGGTGACAATTTGTCGGGCAAATTATGAGTATAAAAAATTTGTCACACACATTGCGGAGTAATTATATGTTAACAGCTGAACCACAAGATTTGTACTGTAGCGAAATGCGAATAGAATTTGAGGTATAATTGCATATTTGACACTTTCCTTCTTAGGATAAAAAAATTATAAAATTCAATATGGCGACTGAAACCGAGCCTTAAACAATAGCTACTCAACGTATACCGGCCAAACCAATGATTTTAGATGTAGAGTTTATTGATGCTTCTATAGTGGTTAGAAGTAGTCCTATGTAAAGAAAATGTTTTCATTAGTTTAGGTTACCTAGACATACCAAATTTTTTTACGTAAGACTACTTCTAACCACTACAGAAACATTTTTCATCAATAAATTATACCATTAAAATCAATAGTTTGGCCGGTATACGTTGAGTAGTTATTCGTAATATTTATCTGACTACTAACAAATTTTTCTTTGTGTAGGGAAGCAACCGCCTAATAGAATGACGCTTCTGGTGATCGTGCTAGCAAGGGGTCAATTTTTATATGAATTTATATACAGGCTGTCCCGTAAAAAGGTTTCAATAATTACAGAGGATGCGGTGTGCATCAAAAGAAGAAATATCGGTCCTATACACATAGGTGGTAAACGTAATATCTACCGAGTTATGGTGTAATACACGTGTTGTCCATAAACGAACGCCATGTCACCTGAACTACTCGTCACAACAGATGCTCGGTGTGACTGCCATCCATTGCAATGCAGCCCTCCCCCTACGTCGCATGGACTCACGCATTCTTTGGAACATCCATGGTTGTTGCCGGATTGCGTCGCAGGCATGGAACACACGTTCCCTTAGTGTATCCACATCATGTTTAGGGGCTGCGTAACGACCTATGTGTATAGGACCGATATGTCTTCTTTCGATGCATACTACTCCCTCTGTATAATTATAATTTGAAGTGAATACGTGCTCCAAGTGCTACCCCATGTGCCCATGTTGTAATCTACGACTAGCATACAAACTACTGTAAATCAACGAGTCAGTCTGTTCTAGTCAATCAACCCAAAGTTTTATCACGACTCCAGAGCACAGTATACAGCGTGGCAAGGGGAAAAAACACGTTATTCCCACTGGGATAACCAACCGTTGATAAACTCGAGCTATTCGCCAGACGCTAATCCGCCCACATGTGAGCACCACCCTGTTCTGTAATGTACGCAATTTGAATACACGCCTGGTCTTTCTCGCGTTCTTCAATACGCCGTGCAGAACTTCATCCGACAGAAATTAACAGGAAAATTATTCAACGTGCTTGAGTGATGTCGTGAGTACTTTACCATTTCTGATCCTCCACTGCTAGAGATTACTTTATGGCGGCAAGCAGAAAATGGCGAAAGAGGTGCTTGTGTGGTCCTAATTGGAAACGAACATTTTGAAGCACAACATTTAAAAGTACCGGATTGTACAAAACACCTTTACCTTTAACATTACGTCATAAAATGAAACCACTGAATGTCTGGCACAGGCGACATGTCGGCGAGAAGACTGGAAGCCAAGTTCAAGAGGATAGGGAATGTGTTCTCAATGACATTTACCTTTCGGGTCACTAATTTTACAACTACCCAAGATATTCAGGGGCCAGAAGTAGTAAGAAAAATTCAGTAAATCATATAAGTCTAACATTATGTATATAACATTTTAAAAAATGAATCGCTGTCATGCGCGTATAGTTTCCACTGACTGATCTAACACATTCCTTTGAATTATTAAAAAGGACATTTTCCCCTGATGTTTAACGTTTAAATGGCGGGCCAATAAAAACCTCTGTGCAAGCCGCATCTTGTCCGCGGGTCGCCCAATGAGAAGGCTAGGAACAGGGTGAGGCGTGATGTATGTTTGTCGCTCTACACTTCTGGACCTCGAACACAAATGATTACTGTACATTCACCCAGGCAGCCACGTTTATGACTCTTGATTACTCGCGTACAAATTAATTAACTTTCAACATACCGGCTGCGATGATAATTATTTCAAACATAAAGTATTTTAATTGAAATTTTCGAAAGACTGACATGTGCGAAACTTTATCAAACATTTTTGGTTTGTTTATACTTCATACCCCAGACTTTATTTTAGAACTAAAACTTCACAAAAATGAGGCGAATTCCTAAGAAATCAAACACAGAACACTTTCTGTTTCAAGAAGTTATCTTCCAGAATTCCATTTACCTCATCATTAATTCCACATTCAGATAGCGTGGTTGCAAACTGGACAGGCACACCACCGTAAGTTATTTTGGTCGTATTTTCAGAACTTCAAGCTGCATAATAAAATTATCATAAAAACTAACTTCTGCACACAACTTTTGCGAATAACTATATCGAAAATGTTTTGAGGTTCGTAACACAGTCGAACGAATACTCCTAAACAAATGTCCAGACCCCCAGGCATGATATGTGTGATCATATTCCCGTCGTAATTGGGTTGCGGTGTTGCTGTCTTCCTTCAAGTAGTTTGCCTGCACATTTACCCCTAACGAAATATCGTAATAAAATTCACAGTATTCGCTTGTACATGTTTAAGTGTATTAAACTATGTATAGTTTCGAATGTCTGAAAATGCCGTCTCGCCTAGCTAAGCCAAACGAATTGCTAAACATCTACGAGGATAGCATCAGTTCCGTGCTCTCCTCGCCTGGCGCATGGACGGTGATGTTAACATGTTACGCGTTTTCATATTTATGTCTTTACTTCATATTATCGAAAAATAAAATTTTTAGGTCACCGCTTGAAGTCTTTTAGAAAAAAATACTACAACGAAAACCTTGCACGCCGACGGTTTGGCGCGCTGTGAAGTGACAACAGAGGCGATATGCTTCTCGCCGAGCGTGGTACTCTGGCTCTTATCGCTCCGCTGTTCCCACACGTCAAACGTGGAAATTTGAAACCTGCCCGAGTTTCTTGGCTTTCGAGAGAATATATATTTTTTTAACCCAGACGTTAGCAGATAACACGAAATTGGTCTGTAACTTGACTGCAAATTGATTTTACTATGAAACTTTAAAATCAGTTTTAACTAAGTTAAAAAGATACTGTTGCGTGCCATGTTCCTGGAGGCCGGTGGTCGGCGGCTGTTTCGTAACACCTTGAGGGCTGGCCGATGACTCAAAGCCCGGGTGGCTCATAGTGGGAAAACCGCCGAACCTACGTCATAGATACCTGTCCCAACTGTGTCTTAACCCTTCGAGGGCGGCGGACGTGACTGCTAGCACATCCGAAACATGATGAAATATCTATTTTTAGACCCCTGTAATGCGGG
>PNEQ01084944.1:0-87376 GCA_003012365.1 Medauroidea extradentata
TATCTTGAGGATCGTACTTCCGATATTTTGTAGCCATCTGACACATAAAATACACAAATAACTGTGGTTTTCAATATGTAAAACATTTAAACGAGTTAATTTTAATAATGGTTTAAGTCAGTTATTGTTTAAAATTATATGTCAATGCAACTTTTTATGTTATATTTTTAATTCAGGATGCGCGTAGCTTTCATTTTTTTTAAAAAATACGTGAATTTAATTGCCTGTGGTAATTTCGTGATACAGGTTATTTCATGATACCGTGGTTATTTCGTGATATATTGAATTAGCGTATAGTTACTTTTAAATAGATCTTTATAACCATCTCGTATGTTACTGTTAAAATTTAGTCAACCACCATGTATTAAAACTACTTACAAAATTCGCAAAGTTACTAATGTAAGACACTCAAAAATATTCCACTCTTAATGGTAAGTTCATCCTCCATATTGCTAAGCATATGGAGTATTCAATTTACACGGAAAAACCACGGCAACCGCTGTAAAAATTAGTTCAATTTATTAACTTTAATACCGGTATCACTTAAGGCGTGTTCGAAATGGCTTATTTGGGGATTTAGGGTTTAGGAATTTAGGGTGTATGGTTTCGAACGTCAAAGATTAGCGCTGCATGTGGCAGAATCGGAAACTAGAGGTTTGATGTAATTTCGATGTTGTTTTGTTACCTCTCTCGTATCCAGGTTTACGAAAAGTCACTTCTTTGCCCGGGTAGAGTAAAATTTTAACTCGTTACGTTTACAAACTGATACGTCCGAGGGACGAATGTTTGGTTTAATAGGTGAATCTAGCTATTTGCTCACATTTATTTACCACAAACGAACTAATTTGATACGATATAGCAAATTTTGGTGACTATCTATCTCCAACAGATTAGTTTTTGTAAAAAAATTATGTTGTATATAAATTATACCTTTACCGCACACAGGCATTATAAAATAACGACTTCTTTCACTTATTCTATCCTTTCAATAAAAATTTAATTTAAAAAAAAAACGTTACTAGCAAATTTTTTACTAGGTAGGCTATATTACAAGGTAGGAAAATTATTTTTTAGTATAAACATGAATTATAATTGTTTATACACAAAAATACAATCGCGATGTTTTGTTCTATAGTTATATAATGCTTGTCGTAGATGGTTATTATTAGTTTCGGTTGAAATACGGGACCATAACTCTTGAATTAACAACAGCAGACGACTTTACGGACCTATTTGGGGATAGTGTGCTACTCTACCTCAGTAAATTTCAACCCTAAATCCCCAAATTTTTAGGCCCTAAAATTGGTCATGTGGTCGATTTAGGTACCTAAATGGCAGTCTTCTAGCGGATTCGAACACGGCTTTAATCACAACCACATACCTTATGGCGAACCTTTTGAAAACACCAATTCTTTACACACACGTCTCACTTACATAGCAATTATACAAATCCCAACTAACACCGCACGAAACGATTCGCTGAGAAAGAACAAGCAGCTATGGGAAGCGCGCGGGCCTGTTGTTCGGAGAGGGACATTCCGCGCTATATGTGCTCTGCGCGCGGAACCATTTCAGCCGTTGGTTACTACGTGAGTCGAAGCCTACAATTTGTCACGAAATAACCACTATCACGAAGTTACCCAGGTTTACCCTATGTATACACGTGCATACATCGATACACACATACATATGTACTGTACATACACACACGCACACATACATGTACGTACGAACATGCACACACATAATTGCATAACTTATGCAAGTACATATGTGCACACATGCACAATACACGTACACATGTATGTACAAATCCAAACAAGCATCTATACATAATTGTACGCGCATCTATAAATGTTTAAATACGTGTGTATATATATATATATATATATATATATATATATATATATATATATATATATATATATATATATATATATAATATGTGTGTGGTGTGTGCGTACAACAGACCTACGATTATTTCCATGGAAAGTAATCAAAAAATAAAACCTCACTCTTTGCACAAAGTTTTTTACGTGTTCCCCTTTTAGGTGATATAAAGCATGAATGGGGAAACATGGGGAAGATTTTTCTTTGTAAATATTATCGTGAAGGTATAAGTTATTGTGTTTGGCAATAATCACTACCCGACAAGTACCTACACATAAACAAAAACGCATGCCAATATGACGCTTCCTTTCCAAACATTCTGTTTTTGCCAGTTTGGAATAAATGTATAGAATCAATTATAATTTTTGCCCACAGATGTAACTTACTGCACTTAAAATAACGTTCATGCCTTCTTCCCTTGCCCCGCACTTGGTTATCACTATAAACTCACACCAACAACATCATATTAGTACATTCTTACAGACGCTACACTCGATGACTGGAGGTAGAGCAATGACAGTGCAGTCGAAACACGTTTTAACAAGTCACGTGCTACAGCCAGCGGCCATCTCGGGAAGTATCAGAAGTCACAGTCAAATGCCCCAAGGATTTGACTATGTAACTATCACAAAACCTGTGCTTGAATTTACGATCCATGAAATAGACTTTTGGCCAGCTTTTTGGGTCGGATACTCCACTGTACGACAGGCTGATTGATGGGTAGACGAGGGAAGAAAGTTGCGAAGTTATCAGCCAACTTATAGCATTGCAGTTGCCTAGTTACCAACCAACTTGTAACATTGTTGTTGTCAAGTTGTAAGCAAACTTGCAACATTGCAGTTGCCGCACACCATGCATAGAGGTTCCAGAAGACTACACAATTTCGTCGTGCTCCAGCGAGAGGTAAGGATGTTCTTAAAACGCTAGTGAGTGAAGATTTAGCTGAGACGCCACTCGGTTTGAAGACTCTTGTGTAAGAAAGCAGTAGAGTACTTAAGTTTAAAAAGACCTTTCTTTGCTGCTTCAGTCACGCACACTTCAACTGATAAATTGCTAAGTACTATAATATATTCACAACACGGGAGAGATATAATAGAGAAAGAGATGAACACAGGGGGTGGGTTGCTGTCCGTATTACGCATGATTGCATGGCGTTTCTCTTTGCCTGTATCAAAAAATACAATTTAAAATACCATTGTGAAAGCAATTGTCCAAATAGTCACTGCAGTGACCTTTGTTATAAATCTCTAACGAATGAAATACGCTTTGTAAAAGTAATAAAAAAATTGTACTCTTCGATTCAGTGCCTTGCGTGCAAGTGTAACGGCGACAAGGCGCTTAATCCGTGCTAATGTCACCTCATATACAGGTCAGGATGCTACTGAACAACACCGACAAACTCCAGCAGGCGATTCCTTATGAAAAAACAAGCACAAATTAAATTTTGCATTTTTCGCCCAAACTTAATATTAAGGGAGTAGTGAATCTTCCAATATCAAAATTTATAATCGTATTTAACCAAAATATCGGAAACTAAATGACATAAAAAAACAATATTTTCAACATTGCTTAGTGCTGTTGCGATCTTCAAATCAACAGCAAATACAAATTGATACCTTCCACCCTTATGAAAATAATATGGGTGGCTAACCTATAATTGCATATAACATTTTTACCATCAGCATTTTCGAACATTTGAAGATCGAGAAATGAGACCTGCGTAACAAAATAGGTCCTCTTATTGCAACTGTCTAGGACGTACCGTTTGTGCTCAAACACACTTGAATAATTCGCGCAGACGTACAGAACCTTAATCACAGCCTATATCATAGGCAATACTGCAGACATCCGTGTGATGTGTTTCGTGTACAGACTATGGTGGACATTCACTGTAAAGAACGAGTACTGTTGCTAGCATTCTGCGTACATATCGTAGCAGTTGTGTACGAAAATGGTAAGTCTCAGGTAGCTGAAACGAGTAAATGGTATTGTGTTCGTCACACTGATAATAAACCAAACACGAAAAACTTCGTGAGGTAATACGTGAAAAAGAAAAATAATAGTACAGTGTCGGTATCAATGTTGTTTCCCTAAAGCATATCATCTCCCGATAGTCAGGATTTTAAAAGTAATTGATTTGCATAAAAGTCTAGGATCCTTCATGATGCAGCAATAAATCGAGCATGTTACGCCTTTGAAAATGTCGTAGGTCATGATATTCTCTTAATTTGTATCATGGGTGTGATTTCAAACACCAAAACAGTTCAGAGAGCTTAGTCTTGTAGAAATAAACAGTTTTCGCAAAATTCCTTAAAGAAGTAGCATGCATGTGTAGCAAAGAGTGTCGAGCCGTGTGGGTTACTTGCAATACACATGCAGAAGTAGTTGTGCGGGTTGCAATTGTGGATGAAAGGCATTAAAAAAAAGTATTACGTGATAGCAATGCAGATCACTGTACTGTACACAAATGTCGAAATTAAGCAAATAAAGACATTAACAGCCACAAAAAATAGTAAATGCGTTTTATGACTTAAGAATCGGCAACAAACAAAAAGGATTTCTTGTAAGAATGCTGACAGAATAAATGAAGAGCTTCGGACGGTTCCTAACATTTAAGATTTTGTGTGCCAAAGAGGGGTGGCATGGTGTAAACATGGAGTTGCACTGGGAACGGAGAGTGTGGAAAATAGGAGATCTACGATAAAAGCCTCCGGCCAACGTCTTCGTACCGGCACGATTCCCACATGTGATGCGGTACGGTAATCAAAACCGTGTCTCCTTGTAGGGAGACAAGCATCGTGACCATTAGACCACCGTGGTAGTTGTAGCTGCAATACTTTGAAGAAACAAATGTGGTACTGACACTGTACTATTATTTTTCTTTTTCAAGTATTACCTCACGAAGTTATTCGTGTTTGGTTTGTTATCAGTGTGACAAACACAATACCATTTGCACATATTTCAGCTGCCTAAGACTTACAATTTTCATTCACAACTGCTACAATATGTAATTAGAATATTATCAACAAACTGATATGCGACTGTATTGTACTTGTTGTTTACAGTGAATGTCCACCGTAGTCTGTACACTGAACACATCACACGGATGTTCGCAGGGTTGCCTACGATGTAGGTTCTGTACGTCTGCGCTAATTATTCAAATGTGTTTAGGCACAAACGGTACGTCCTAGACAGTTGCAATAAGAGAACCTTTTTTGTTACGCAGGTCTCATTTCTCATTCTTCAAATGTTCGAAAATTCTGATGGTAAAAAAAGTTATATGCAATTAGAGATTAGCCACCCCTATTATTTTCATAAGGGTAGAAGGTATCAATTTGTAATTGCTGTTGATTTGAAGGTCGTAACAGCATTAAACAATGCTGAAAATATTGTTTTTTATGTCATTTAGTTTCCGATATTTTGTTATTTTGATACTGAAAGACTCATAACTCCCTTAATATTACGTTTTGGCGAAGACTGTAAAATATAGTTTGTGCTTTTTTTTATAAGTAATCACCTGCCGAAGTATGTCGATGTTGTTCAGTAACATCCTGTATATTTCTTCGTACCTCGAACCTAGGAAAAATTTCCATGTAGGCAGCCACCCTTAAGTTAAACGCAAGTTTCAAATGTCGAACCTTAAAATTATTATATATGATGTCCAAAATTTAGTACCAAATTATTTTGTGATATTCTGACAATGCGCAAGGTTCGCAACTGCAAATTATATTCAAAGCAAGAACGAACTAAGAAGCATGACTGCAACAATATATGGATGTGAGTTCGAAACTCGAAACCGTGACAAAAATGAGTTTCTCAAAGATTGTGAAAAACTAGTAGTCCACTACGGTTATTTGGTGATTAATTAAAACTATAAATTAAGACCAGGTTATTCCCGAGGAATTAATTGTGCATGGCGTCACGTGGATGTAAGAATTAAGAGTAATGGGTAATCCCGAGAAGGCAAGAACTTGAATAAACAAATTAGGTATTTAATTTTACAACAAATTGTTTCGTCCTTAGTTACCAAAGTGTTCCTCTTTATGTACGAGAAAATAATAAACGATAACGGGCCTCATCAATCTCGAAGGCAGCAAGGTTCTGGCGAAAACACCCGAACACATCTCCGACGGTACACGAGCAGCAAACTGCCGAAACACACGCCCACCGAGCTCTCTGAAGTCGACAGAAATAAGCAAACTTGTTCTATTTAAAGTATTTTGTCCCCGTTCCTTATTTTCACTTGTACCTGTTTTCAAATTTTTGCCGATTACAATTGTAACTGTTTGCCGCGGATTTGGCGGCGATTTTCAAAGCTAGTCTGCTGCGTGTGTGCGCCCTGCGGCAATAATAGCAGACTACACAGCTGTGGAGGGGGAAGAGCTGGCGCGTGAATAACATGAATGTGCAGGTCCGCGGGAGGCTTGGCTGTTCATCTGGCTCGTCCACAGCTCGGCTCGACTTACATCTACACCTCGAGTAAAGCAGGCAAGTGTGCGCTGTGTTTCCTCTAGGATAATAATGTTTTGTACCACTGTAGCTGGGATAAATAAGTACGGAAACACCGTGAGTAAATAGTAAGCAACAGACTAGTGCATAAAGGTTGCAGTGTTTTTGACTGCAACTTTCTTAGCAACCCTCACACGGTATAAGCCACGTCCGAAAGTTCAGTGGCCGATGAAGAACATAATATTATTGCAGACAAAACGACGAAACGCCGTCAAAAAAAGTTTTAAACCATGCGATGAAATTGTTTCTAGTTCAACTTCGGTTAACGAAAAGGCGTTGTTAATATCTAAATTGATTTTTACAGAAACACTTAAATGTTTCACAAAATATTATTCATATAAAGAAAAATTTGTTCAGTTACTATAAGTCTCTTTATCAATAACGTTTCAGTTGGGTGCAGCATATCTTATAAAACTTTCTGACACTTTTTTTTAAGGTGAGTATAGATAACTCTTTATGAACAAACAACAGCTCATTAGCCAAACCAATCCACAACGCTGCAATGGCGTTCAGGTAAACGGTTTTTCGCCAATTTGTGAAATATCAGCATTGTTGTTTTCTCAGCTTTTAGTTTCATTGACAGACTAATCACCCGGCGCAAGCACCGAATATGCACGCACCGTCCTGCCGTATCTGCCTCTTTCCAACCGTAGCTGTTGCGGTCTGCCGAAACTATTTATAAGCTGACCTCCTACCAGCAAGAATATAAATAATCGTGTTGAATAAGTTGCTAGTTCACTTTGCTTCAGACCCTTCATGACAGACACGAGGCTACATGTTTTTACCCTTGTATGTCAAGACAGTCCCGTGTCGTACGTCATTGCTCGTGCAGTTTATTTATGGATATCATGTTACGACCAATATTTTGGCACATGATGGCGGAGAAATTACAAGACGAAGTTTCGATACATACATGATTGGAATGCATGTATAACTGATATGCTATGTTATAAGTACAGTTACATATTTTCTTGTTTCGTCAGTAGCTTGATTTTTACACCTTTGAATTAAATCAATGTGGTTGCTCCTTGCTTTTGCAACTGGTCGGCGAGAAAAGAGGGTGAGAAGTGTAACCATGAATTAATTTGTGTACTATTTTTCTGGTTCCTGAACCGAAACTTAACACTGTCGCGTGTCGCAGAAGTTTACACCCATGATATTTTCGCAGACGAATTCAATGTTTGACATTAGAAAATTACGAAAGTAGGCCATCATAAATATGCTGTAGTAGGTTATATTTAGACAACCAAATCTTAGAAACCGCACTCACAGTCATGTACTGTTCTTTCATAATTATATAAAACACTAATTTGTCTGGATTCATATAAATGAAATAATTGTCACTAAATAAAAGCTATTTTGTTGAACATACATTATTTGGCACGATGTTAAAGAAGCTAAAGTTCTGTTTTTTTATAACGTAGGCGCAAGAAGCGCGAATGATGTTATTAAGGTAATAAGGTATATTATTGCATAAATTGTGTTACTGGGGAAACATTCTGCCTAGCGTAAATAATGTTTTATTAGTAGGCCTATATTTTATTGTTTACAATTTGTATGTACATACACATAAAAGGACGAGCTGAAACACATTTTACGACCTCAGCGATGGTGGTCATGTGAGCAGGCTGACAAAAGTGAGAGAGAGAAAGAGACAGCGAGAAAATGCGGAATGCGAAATGGGGTTATGCTGTGACACTAGGATTATGACCTTGAAATAGGCAGCAAGGTTGGACGCCAGTAGTCTGCCCTTTAATTGGCCGCAAACGAAATGACACAACTACGACGACGAGCAATAAAATCACAATAAGGAAATCAATTTTTCCTTATATGAACTATTATTTATATTTATGAATAAAAATAAAAAATTAAATTAATACACTTTAGGACGTGTGGCTTTCTTTACACAATTCAACACCGACATATGTAGGGCTTATTTTAACAAAAGTACAACTACAATTTAGTTCAGTTTTAGATATAGAGATCTGAACATAATTCAATGTTAAAAATTCAGTATTCCAGATAGGCGAAATAATGAAGTTCACAGCGTGAAGATGTACCACTTTTGAAATATGGTATAATTAACCTTTCTTAACATGATGGTGGATACAACTCCTTATTTTACAAAATTGGAGTTGTAGGCCCTACCACTATTAAAATAAGCCCTTCATATATGGTCCAAATATAGCACTGAAGTACCCAACTTTAAACACCGTGTTGGTTAAATTTGATTGCGGCCCCTTAATGATTCGGAAACTTCTAAAAACAGGTACGTACGTCCATGACGAACTGAAGTGCTTTGTTGAATAAACGCAATTGCTAGAAAGTGTTGCTGAGTCAGCGTATATCCAAGATGAGCCTTGAAACACACCAAGCCACTAAGTGACTGTGAAACTTCTTAAGCTGCCTCCCTTCCATACTTGCGCTTGAAATGCTTTGCAGCAAGTTGCAATTATTTCTGTTAAGAAAACTACTCAGAGTGCATTACATTAATATATTTACGAAAAGAATACAGATGCTATAAGTTAAACGATTCGACATGCTTGTTAAAACATGATTTTCTGGCCCCTTAAAAAGACTTTTTCAGTCTGCAACATCTTTGGAAATACCAACCGAATTCGAAAACCACAAAGATAGAAACATATACACCGGACTTGGAAAGCTATACTCCCCACAAATTATATGATATAGCCACAACATAAGTTCTGTCGGAAAAGAACAATAGTAAAACACTGAGCTGAGTGGCTTGCACGTAGAGGTGATACAGTTCGATGGCACCCATAGCGCTCCATAGATGTTTTGCCTCACACACACACACACACACACACACAGCCTATCTAGGGAGACTTCTTAAGGGCATTGGTGCACTAAATATAGAAAAATTGTTAAACTATATATGGTACCTGTTAGAGGGCCACTTTGGTTGTCTGCTTGAAGTTCTGTGCCCTGACAACAAAACTGGTATAGGTCATTCGGGATAAAGTCAGCCCTAAAAATCTAACTTTTGAAAAAATATCACTAGCCGTTACTGCTTATAATTCAACATTAACCACATTTGCCCTACTAAGTTACTTGTCTGCTTGTAAGGTTGGCAGCGAAATTAAGCAATATAGTTCCGTGTGTTTTCTCATTTAAATACAACAGTACATAAACAAAATCAACCGAAATCGAAATAACTGTATTTTATATAATTAATACACTTTTTTTATTAAACTGTATCGATTCATGATGACAGCACAATTTATATTACGCGCGCAAACATTAAGTGACGTGTCCAGAGAGGTTAGACATGTCCCGTCGTTAGCCGTTACGCGCGGAAAGATACGAATTAGCAGAAAATAGAACTTTAGCAGGGCTTTTATGGGTGCTCACTTTATTTAGAACCACCTATATCTAAAATTGGATTTATGTAAGCGTTTGTGACGATTTTAGTGGTTCACAAACGATCATACAACACCCGCTACACAACACGTGATTTACGTCGTATCATAAGTAAAAACATTTCTTAATATCTTGAGATCTTATTTTTGACCCAGCAGTAGTTATTTGAAACGATGTTTAGTGCGAAATATTTCATTTTTGTGACAACATTATTCTATAGTTTTCTTTTACTATATCCATGGTAAAATATTTTCAAATTATAATTTATATGTGCCTTACGACGTTATTAGTATTCAGTTCCGAAATTGCCACAAGGAAGAACCACACCAAATTTAATACTTTAATTTTTGTAGTGGCCGTAAAAAATTTGTTCTAGGGAGCTGAATAATGTAAATTTCCATTGCACATTACGCAATTTAAAATGTGTTGTTAAGATAAATGTTCACAGTATCAAAAAATAAAATAAATAAGTAAAATATTAAAAACTTAGAATGAACTAATCCCATTAGAAAGACCATTGCAATGTCAGTTCATTGCTTCGTGCAGTGACGCTATGCGCAACAGAATCCTTAGCGTATCCTCAGGCAAGCAAAATAGCTTCAGCAGGTGGGCGAGGCCTTTACGACACAAGTTGGCTCGTGTCCGTCCCACTGACAGCCTGTAGGCGTAGGCGTCCGTGTAGACAGATTTGTGCCGCCTCAATAAATAGTTGGCGTGGTAGTTTTTTGGGTTGTTGGGGGGGGGGGGGTGAAAGCGACGAAAGGGCAGTAACTGTACTATTCCTCAGCAAATGTGCTAAGCCACAAGACAAGGTGAGTCAAATATCTGTCACACTAGAGGTGATAGTATTGTATAACTTTAGTAGTCAATAAAATAATTATCTTTATAAAAAAAAATACGTTTTCTGTTGTCAGTATGTTTGACGTATTTTACAACACAGGCCGAGTGCTTTACCCAAGCCTGCGGATTGTGAGGGTATGCAACCCCGTCTTACGACAGTTCATAGTGCGAACCTGAGCATCGGGTGTTACTCAAGAATGATAGTTCGGCCGGGTTGCATAACTGCTAGTCCGCGGTGTATGTTGTAATCACCAAGCGATACCTACAGGTTCATACTTCAGGGCGAAATTTTTACTACCGAAAATAATTGTGCAAACAAATTTATTTGTGGAAAATTTTTAAAATCCTTTCCATCGTAAAATCTGACAACCAATTTTGTTTTAATGTTACGTTGTAAAACTAGTACACTAAGAATTAATTTATTTTAGTCTTGACTCTCTCATTTAATCCCGTGGAGATCATGTAACGGTATCAAAACAAGCAACGCAACTGCTAACAACAGCAATAATAAAAGCCGCGCTACAATCTAAGTATCCATAACCAGACTAATAACTGCAAGAGTTTAACTCAATCTCTGTTATGGTTCACGCTACAATATTACGTAACAAAATCATAGGCGAGTCGCATAGTAAGTTGGTGAATTCTAATTTTCATATGCAAGAGTCTGTGCTTAGCCAAAACAATTCCCTCCCAGTTGAGCTAGTGTATATTTCTGTTCACAAATATAGGTATTTTAAGAAAATAAGAGATTGTTTGGAACAAAATGTCAGCTAAAATAGAAACAGAAGGGAAAAATATGCATGCACTATAACATATTGAATAACGAAAATATTTTTAAAAAAAATTCTTGGGTAGTGAAACCTAAATCCGTACACATCCGTGATTTAATGTCAATTATAGCAAGAAGTTTCTTTAACGGTTTTGACAATGGTGATATGCATGGTTGTGGTTATAGCTATTTCAACAGTAGCATGGCCTTAAGGTCATGCTTGGTTAATATATTTTTTTTTTTCATATCGGAGCAATGACTCGCGTGACTTTTAACAGAATCATTTGAAAAAATTCGAACGTTTGCAGTCATACAATGCACAAATGTAAGTAAGCAGTTTACAAGGAAAATATTATGATTTTGGCTTATTGAAAATTTTTGTAACAATTTGGGTGTGAATATCTTAAAAATAACTGTGGGGTTTATTACAACGAAACATATGGTGCATATATATATATATATATATACACACACACACACACACTAGCAGTCCCCCACGGCTTTGCTTGCTAGTATTATTCATAACTGATAATATTTACATTAGTTGAAAAAACTTCTTTGAACACCAGATTGGTACTTCAGTCATCAAGTGTTAGAATGACAAACCTGCAAGTTGAGCTAACTCTGCAGCAGAATAAGTAGCTATAGCTGTCCACGCGAAAAGCTGTCTTAAGTTTGTCTCTGTCACTAACAGCGACTTCACCTGGACCTTATTTATAGCACTGCAAAGTTGACGTTGTGGGATAGTTATAAACTCTTAAATGTGAGAGGATAATCGAATGAAAAACGTCTGATTTATCCTGTGCATAACAACTGTTGACGGTGCCCTCTATTACATATTTTCAAAATATTCACTTACTTAAAGTTTAATGGCATTACAAAGTTTTGGTAGGAAAGGTTTCGCGGAAACCTATTTGGTGCCCCAACCTTGGGATTACTGAGATAATATATTATGTGAGCTGATGTCGAGGGATCTAAGTGGAAAGTGAGCTGCATAATCCATTTTACCACTTTTAAACGACTACATGCAAATTGCACTAATTGGATCTGCGTTGCAGTTTTTGTGTGTCAGGATTGAACGTTCTCACGCAGCTTTTAACGGAATTCGAGCCCAGAACTTCCTGGAATGTAGACCTGAACTACAAAAAACTGCGTCACGTAACGCCGAAATAATTCATTAAAAACAAATTTAGCTTAAAAAATAAAATATTCATGACCTGGGCTCATAGAGGTTGTACAGTACCACGTCTCGATATGTTTCTGTAGCGTGAATTTCTGTACAATTTATTTCTCGCTAGTCGTACTTGCTTTTCGTATCGTCTGCCTTGAAAATTCACAAACTTAGTTTTATTCTTAACCATCAAGTTATCTCATAAGATAAAATAAACTTACATACAATTTTCTTAATACATAAGTAAGCATCACTCTGACGTGAACAACACCTCAATATCTCTACTGGTTGGATAGATATTATGGGTAAATGGAAAACAAATTTCGGTTTTTTTTTCGCCCTTTTGGGGGTCTAATTTCGAATTACAATAATTTCACATCAAAGACATTTGTATAAGTATCCAATCGAAGAGCAAATCACGACGGTAGCCCGTTCAGTCAAATCAAAATCGATCAAATATTAAAAAACACAGATGGCCCTGCACAGTACTGAGAGTTCGAATTTCGAAAAATCTAAAAACCATTTTGCTTATTTTTGTAATCATCAACCTTAAACAAAAATTAACTGTATATCTCGACGGGTTCGATAGACATCGAGGATTTACCTGAAACACGTTACACCACCTAAGAGACAGGATCTCGAAAATCCCTTAAATCACATTTTAGACTACTTTACTGGTGTCTCTTAAACGTGAAAAACACGACAACATTCCGCTTGGTTCAAGACATATCGACGATTAATTGAAAACACTTTTCACCACTTTTCACCCTTTTTTACCTCCTTAGGTGGCGAATTTAGAAAATTCCTGAAATCAGTTTTCAGGTACTTGAGTAAGCATCAATCTTAAACAAAAATTACGTCGCTATATAAAAATCAATGGAATCGATGTATATTGATTATGAATCGAAAACACATTTTACCCTTTTTTAACCTCTTTAGGGTCGAATTCAGAAAATATGTTTTGTTGGTACTTGGAATATTAACAAAAGCATCAATTTAAAGCAAAGAGCACTTCGATATCTTGATTGGTCCGATAGATATGGAGGGATAATAGAAAACACATTTCACGTATTTTCACCTCCTAAATTAAATAATTTCGAAGCGTCGTGGAGTCCTGTCATAGACATTTGTATACGTAACCAATTTAAGTAAAAATCACCACGATAGTCATTTGTGTTTCAAAGATATAGACGATTCATAAAAATCACATTTTGCCCCTTTTTACTGCTTACGGGTCGAATTTCAAAAAACTCTAAGACAGCTTTTTGGATATTTACGTAAGCAACATTTTGAAGTGAATACTAACACTTTATCCCGAAGGATTCGATGTATATCGATATTTAATCGGAAACACATTTATGGTCTTTTCGCCCCCTTAAATGTTGAATTTCAAAAAATCCTTAAATTGACTAATATGCATTTTTATGAGTGTCCTATTAAAGTAAAAATCACGATGACAGACCGCCGAGTCCGAGCTCTATTGACGTTCCTTCGGAAATACATTTCACCCTTTTTCACGTCCTTAATTATCGAATTTCGAAAAATCCATTCTTACTGTGTGCCTACGGGGCAAGGGGAAGCTTCCCTCATAATTGCATGGTTCTAGGTCCAGCGGTTTGGGCTATGCGTTGATGGGTGAGTGTGTCAGAGCACCTCATTATGTATATATATATATATATATATATATATATATATATATATATATATATATATATATATAAAATTTTGTATATTTATATCATTCTGATGATCAGGGCCGTCGACAGAAATTTCGAGGTCCTCCGCAAGCAAATATTTCGGGTCCCCCTTCATGAGTGTCATCATACCCTTGATTAAATCTGTTTCTGATAAAGAAAATATGTATACTTTACCTTAACATTTATTATATCAAAGGCAAAACTATTTTTACCAAAACCAAACCAAACAATTTATATTTGATACTTGGCAATCGTAAAATGTTTTTAAAGTAACATAGAATCGATTACTAAGAATATATACGTTTACACAAATGTGTTACAATTTGTACATTAATTTTTCTTAGTAACGTACCAGTTGGCAGCTACACCACACAGTTCTCTAAATTGTTGCACCCAAAGCATCGCAAGTAACGAAAGTAAGCCGAAACCAAGCAAGGTGATGTGTTTCAGATGAATGGTGTATTATATTACAAAATGCATATGCACATTTGTGCATCGTGTGACTTAAACAATCTTGAATTTCTCCATAGCATTTCATTAAGAAGTATTCCAGCTACAAACATCAACAGTAAAAAAATGGCGAACATGGTGTTAAAGCCTTTAAAATTGACTGCCTGTCTCGTTCAGCTAACAAAATTAAAAAATAGCTTTTCAGTATTACACTGTTTTTTATATTTCGCAAGCGAGTCCTACAGTTTTACGACATCAATATTGATTTAAAATTCCTACTATTGTAAAATAAAATTATTTTTCTTACTCATCTTACCTGAGCGAAACAGTTCGGAAGATAAAACTTAAATTAAAATTCTTATAACTTACAAAAGACAGTGCATCTGCTCTATTCGTATCATGTCTGTTACCGAAGAACAACAAGATCTGCCACACGAAGACGCGAGCAAACAAACATTTCATCCTTCCCCACCTAATGACTACTGCACTACTACCAACCCCATTGCCGCAGAGTGTGGCTTATTTTTTTATTCGTAGGCCGTGATTTGTTGTAGGATTGTAGTGTAGAGTGTTCTGTAATGTGTGGTTTACGCTAGTGTGTGTACCAAATGCAATGAGTCTGACAATGACACAGTGAGCGGACCCTATCAGAGGGTGAGCCGGTAGGGCTCAGGCCAACCGAATGAATTATTTTCTTATCAGTTTCGTACAGCCGTATTTACGAATTTTCTGTTAGTCTTTTGAAAATAACCATTTGACATTGATTTCCCTGGACTGCAGACGTCCAGGTCCGTCCGGGGCCCCCCTTGTCGGTGGCCCCGCTGATGATGCCTTAGTTCATCAAACTTACTGAGATAAACGGTGAAAGTAATGTTTTATGTTTCGTTCCATAGTGATACAGGATCAACACGAATAAAAAAGACTGACGGTAAGCAGAGGCGGCTGTTTTTATACTATCCACGTAGTTCTCGCCCTTGAAATAAGCATGAGACAACGTGGAAATAATTTAAGACTGGGAAGTAATCAAGAACACTCGGAGAATACTCGCGCCGCATACTGTTACGAGATCTACTACACCTCTGCTCGCACAGTAATTACAAGAAATAAAAGTTATTCCATCACCGGGGCCTTAATTACGCCCGAGATCTACTACACCTCTGCTCGCACAGTAATTACAAGAAATAAAAGTTATTCCATCACCGGGGCCTTAATTACGCCCGAATATCTCAGAATGTAGAAAACAAATTAAAAACTTCCGTATTGTTACCTAACCAATTTTTTAAAAATTTTCTTACTGATTGTGTATAACTGCTTATTCACATCCGTTCCAAGAGTTCTTAATATATTTGTGACGCAAAACATTGTAACCGCTTTAATGACACTGTCCATTCAGGTGATGGACATAAGAAAAATAGTCAGTTTTGCTGTTTCTGTCTCTACATTCATCTGCGATAGGTAACTCTGAAGTATAATATCCTACTTGCAATATGTTAAAGTATTTTAACTGCGTAGTACATTGTTGAAATTTTACGTGGGGAGAAAAAACGCTAAGTAAGTATTTTAGAAAACAATCATTTGGTAAAGTAGATCGATTTCGCATATAAATATGAGAGCCAAACTTCGTGTTGTAGTGCAGCCAGCTGAAGGCTGTCAAATGAGTTCACATTATGCCAAATATTGATCGTTGCATTGTAGCGATTAACGAGAGATGATACAGTGTTTCTTGATTATTTAATGTTGCCAGTAATTTGTTAAACATACGGTTGGCTGTTGGTATGAATGTCTATATTGGATTAAAGTTATTAAAACCAGCATAATTTCAGTACCAGAAAAAATATTTAAAATGGCTAAGAGAAAATATGCCTAATCAATATCATGTACTACGAAAATGTTTGTAGACGTGAGCATTCCTAAAGCAATTTTTGTTCATTTGACATTGGAAACGGTTGGCAATAAGTTGGAAAACATATGGTTGGCATTTGGTATGTATAGTTAAGCTAGGCCAACATTATAAAACCAATATAATTCTCATTAACAAAACAGGACATTTAAAATGGAAATGAGAACTTATTCCTACCCAATCTCATATGCTGTGGCGATTTTTCTAGACGTGAACATTGGAAGAATATTTTCTTTTAATTTGAAATGGTTTGTTTATATTTAGCATAAAGTTGGTGTATTTACCTGCTGTTGACGTTTGATGTTTAATTTTAGGTTAGTACCGTTGACATCTGGTATGTTTTTTCGTTCATCCAACGTTGTGTGATAACAATTATGTTAAACATAAAACTGTTATTTTTGTTTACAATCGTTTTCTTAGATGTTTACGTAATTGTTTTGCGCACAAGCAAATACAGGATGTTCCGGGAGTAGACGTCAATAAAGGAGCGGGTGATAGAGGGTCAAAGACCTACCAAATGAACTAAACTTGTATAACCCGATTCGCAGCCGTCTAAAAGTTATTAATTTTTTAAGAACATTTGGCTGTACTCTACCCTGAGCTAAACATTTATTGATGGTAGAAAATGTAATGGTCCATGTGGACCGAAATTTGTACATACCAAATTTAGATAGTGTCGTCGCATTTAAAAACACATTTCACGTCACAGAGTAAAGCTTCGTGGGGTAAAAAATCGCATTCACAAAAGTTGTGTTTGGTTATGAAAGAAACTTCTAGTTTGCACGAGATAAAAAAATATCACTGGGTCACATAAATGATCACCCGCCACTGGAAAAACTGCCCCACAGCATGGCCAATTAATTAGTAAAAACCAGTATTTTAAATGAACAAACGTAGTAAATGTGAAAACATAACATAATGTAGAAGATTCACATAACGTAAAATCAACTATCAGGTTGAAATTATTGTGTGCGTAAATAATTAAATGTAACTTTATTGAATCAAAAATATTACACATTGTTTGAAATTATCAAAATATATTTTTAATGTAATGTGTTTAATTTGTTAAAACGTTACTTTTTCACATTTACTACATTGACGTTTAATAATTTAAAGTACTGTTTTTACTAATTAACTGGCCATAATTATGGGACAGTTTTTCCAATGGCAGGTGATCATTTATGTGACCCATTGACATTTTTATACCCCGTGCAAACTAGAAGCTTCTTTCAGAACCAAACACAACTTTTGTGAAACCAATTTTTTTACTCCACAAAGCAATACTCTCAGTGACGTGAAATGTGTTTTTTAATTTGACGCCACTATCTACCTTTGGTGTGTACAAATTTCGTTTCACATGGCCATTACTTTTTCCACCATCAGTAATTGCTTAGCTCAGGGTAAAGTATAGCCAAATTTTCTTTAAAAATTCGTAACTTTAGACGGTTGCGAATCGGACTATACAACCCTGGTTTATTTGACAGGTCTCGGGCGCCTCTATCACCTGCCTCTTTATTGACGCCTACTCCCGGAACATTCCGTATATATTTATCAAAATTTTACTCGGCTGGCTATTTGTTGGTTACTTGCTGTAAAACACACAATTTGCATTTGCTGCATGTGTTGAGTCATAACTTTGACACAGATAAGATCTTGTTGATAATTAGTTAAGAATATCTGGTTTACAGTTTGGTAAGTACAACTTTGGCTTCTTATACGGTTCAGCACTTGAACCAAACACTTGACGACCACTTATAGGCCACCTTTAAGGTGCTACTGGTGTTGGTTTTGTTATTCGGAAAGAATATTTCTTCTTCTTCTTAAAGAGTATTATATTATATTATATATATATACACACACACATTATTATTTATTTTCAATACTCTCGTGGACAGCACAAATATCCTAAAATAATAATAAAATAACGGAGTGCACTGATAACGAACCTGCGACCCTTCCTTTACAATTACAGTAACTTGCCTATTTCTGTTCGACGTAGACCTGTATTATATGTAAACATTCTTACTGCGCTATATTAGTCAAGAAATCTTATTGACGATAAATAAAGCTGTAGGTTCTGTACATTATTCTCTTGTTAGCAAGTACATTAACTATTTTTTCTATTACTATACAATATTTAAAATGTTTTTTATTTGTTGTCACAAAGCAATGGATACCTGTTCATTTAGCAAGTTTCTATCACCGGGAAAACTTGCCTGATTTTCGATTTATTTAAAGTACACAACTTTTACGTGTCACTGATTTAATTATACAACTTTTTGGAGGCTCTCAGTGCTAATGTCTCACACATAATATATATATATATATATATATATATATATATTTGTTATGTGTGAGACATATATATATATATATATTTGTTATGTGTGAGACATTAGCACTGAGAGCCTCCAGAAAGTTGTATAATTAAATCAGTGACACGTAAAAGTTGTGTACTTTAAATAAATTGAAACTCAGGCAAGTTTTCGAAGGGAATATTTCTTCAGATATGTCAAATTATGCAAACTATAGAAAAACTACTGCCGTTTTTAAATGAATATAAACTGAACGAAAAACATAAAAGTCAAAAATACTTACCAAGTAGTATACGTGGGCCAAGAACAATAAAAATCGGAAAAATACTTGCTCAGATATGTCAAACTATTCTAAAAAAACTTTTAAAAAATGGCCCCATATATGAAAATATAAACACAGGATAAACAAAATGTACAAACGTCAAGTCAACTTACTGAGTAGTATATGTGTACTAAATTTGATGAAATTCAGAAAAATATTTCCTGAAATGCGTCGTATTATGCTAAAATTAGAAAAAATTACCAGAAAATATGATCATCGGATGAACGAAGTACACAACAGTCAAGTCAACTTACTAAGTAGTGTATGTGTACCAAGATTAATGAATTTTAAAAAAATAATTCCTCAGATACGTCATAGTATGCTAAAATATAAAAATGGCCGCCATTTTGAACACATGAACATAGTATGATCGAAATACGCAAAAGTAAAATCATCTTAGTATGTGGTATGTGCACACCAAGTTTGATGCAATTCGATTAAATATTTCGTCAGACTTAATGGCCGTCATTTTGAAACTATGTGTACTGCTTGAACGAAATACATAAAAGTCAGTTCATCTCTCTGTGTTGTTAATGTGTACCGAGTTTGATTAGATTCTTAAATACGGTTCCTTAGATATCTAGCTAATTTGAAATTTTGAATAGGACATAAACTTAATATGCAAATGTCAAGTCAAGTTACAAAGTACTATATGTGTACAAAGTTTAATGTAATTCGGTCCGCTGGTTAAAAAATTTGTAGGGGTGACACACACAGACAGAAAGGTGATCTCATGATCCTACATTTTCCTTCGAAAAGTAGTTTTAAAACCCCGATTAATGTGACAAAGAAATTGTTTGCAGCATCATGTACGACGGGTTTATTTTTTAAAAATGCGTATATGTTCATCGCCGGTTGTCGGTTTCCGAGGAAGGAGCGCAAACAGTACCTCAGGTTTACTGTTGTGCATGGTGCATTACGTACACAGTGTCTGAGAAGATTGATACTATACCTCCTTTACTGAAATGTGTGCCTGGTACCTTCACTATAACAGCTGCTGGCACGTGTTAAGTCCGGTCAGGCGCACCTCGCCCGTCATTGTTCG
Organism: Medauroidea extradentata; assembly: GCA_003012365.1. Taxonomy (NCBI): domain Eukaryota; kingdom Metazoa; phylum Arthropoda; class Insecta; order Phasmatodea; family Phasmatidae; genus Medauroidea; species Medauroidea extradentata. The sequence continues at coordinate 20,290 of PNEQ01084944.1, forward strand.
TTCCTTCTCTTTCTGCTTTCTCTTTGAAACTGTCCAGCATATAAATAAAAACTTACATGCGCAGACGTACTTAAGACATTTTCCGTTAACTGGCGTGGTACTAAATTTGAAGTATAGGTATACATGAATACATACACATACATAAAATTTCATTAAAGTATTAGTACTAGCTGTCTGCCCGCAGCGTTTCGCTCGTATCACTTGTATACCAGGCAATGTCGGTAGTACTCTTTAAATTAAAAAAAATACTATAGAGACATTGACAGGTTCGATAGGTATCGAGAATTAATCGAAAATACATATTACACAATTTCACCATCTTAGGGGTAGAATTTCGAAACATTCTTAAATCATATAATAGACTATGTTATGTATGGGTGTCCCACTGCGGTGAAAACCACGATATCCCGTGTCTGGTTCGAGCTATATCGGCGACACATTGAAAACACTTTTCACCCCTTTCCACCGCCATAGCTGTCGAATTATAAAGAAGATAAAGATTTTTTTTGTGTTTAAATAAGCAACAAATATTATATATATATATATATATATATATATTGTACCCCTTTGGAGTTGAATTTGTAGAAGTACTGAAATAATTGTTGGGTACCCACAAAATCATCATCGTGAAGCAAAAAACACTTCGATATCTTGACTGGTTCGAGAGGAGAGATATGGAGGTACAAAACATATTTCACGTCTTTTCGTCTCTTAAAGTAATGACTTTCGAAAAATCTGGAAATCGCATCTTAGATATTTGTATAAGTATCCAATTGAAGAGTAAATCACAACGATAGCCCGAATTTCGAAACATCTTGAAATTTATTTTTGGGTATTTAGGCGACTATCGTTTTGCAGCGAGAAGTAACTATATATCGACGGGTTCGAGCTATACTGGCGATTAATCGAAAACAGATTTTACCCATTTTCATTCTCATAAGGTAAAATTTCGAATAAATTTTTTCTTAGTACTCGTCTGCGCCCTGAAAGGAACCTACCCTCAAAAAACCTAGGTTATGGTCGGTCAGTCAGTCAGTGGTGTTCTCTTATACACACACAGAAATAAATACAGAAAGATAGAGCGAGAGGGAGAGAAAGAGCCAGATTACGCATAAAATATTCTAAGGAATCATAATACAGGAAATTCAATGTTTTTTAGTTTCCATTATCCAAGTCTAGGGCGAGGTGTGAAATATATTTCACATTACCTTCACAGTTTAATTTAAAAGCAAAACAACCAAAAGTTGTGTAAATATATAATACTAACATGCAATATCCGTGAGGAGCTGCCAGAAACAAACTCTGGACATGACAGTTGAGAAGTCTCTCCTGATTGGCCGACCGTCCCGACCAACAGCAGTAGCTGTGGGTTGGCCAACAGCCCCCGGCAGAGAGGAGCAGGGATCTATAACCCGTGTTGGTAGCGGACAACCTGAAGCAATGATAGAGTGGTTTGCCGTGGCCACGTGTTATCTCGAGGAGGGTAGACGGTGGAAGGAGCATAGACGAGGCCCACAGCGTCACGTCTGCGAATAGCCGCGCCGACTCCAGTAAACAAGCTAAAAATACTGGCCGAGATCTTCTGGAAATGTTCAGGCGTGGATGGAAGACCATTTAGACCCGCCACTAGATCAAGGGGTGACCATTCCTGCACTAGCTGTCTCCCGTCTGACTCCGCTATTAACTTCTGGCAAGAATCCGTTTCAGAAAAGGTGCCTTTTTTATGTGTTTCTAAAAGATCATAATGTTGTTTTATGGGGAATCAATTCAAACTGAAATTATTCACAAGATATAAATGTTAAATATAACTTTTTCAAACAACAAGTGTTTTAAGTATTACAACACGAAGGACAAAAAAAAATGTTTTTCCTCAGTTTATTTATTAAGAATTTTATAGTTAACAGTTTAAGTATTCAAATAAAAAAACTGGCTAAGTTTCTCATACAGCAGTAGTCTTTCAGAAATACAACCAAGGATCCACACATACTGTATTTTTGCTATGTTCAGCACCCCATCATAACGATGCCGGGTCGATTGACCGTTTATAGAAAAATTGATCTTATTTTGACATCGATCAAGTTTTGTCTGTGCCTACTATCGAATCTTTATTTTAGTCTGTTAGGTCTCCGTTATTTAATGGACGACTGTCATTTGGATGAATAACCTTTGGCGGCAATGTCGTTCGCATTGGGAAGTGCCATTCAAGTAATAATATCAATAATTACGTTACTCCCGAAAAAAAATACTGTAATTTATACCGAAAATAGTAAATTCCTGTTCTTCCATGCATATACTTATTGGCCAAAATTACTCATATGCTTCTGCGTTTGTCTACTAATCCGTTCGTTATTTGTTTAACGCAACGTTGTCCATCTACTTTTCTCATGAGTTCTTACGGAGAACTTTAGTTAACTTCTCGCATACGTCTAGCAAACAACATCTATCAATGATTTTCAATGTTATAATAATTTATAACATAGTTAATTTCTTATCTTGATTAACCTTTTGATAGTGTTGGATAATATAGTTCGTTTATCTCTGGGTTGGAGCTTAAATAGCAGGAATTTTATAATTAATAGAATCTCATCGTTTTAGACGAATTTGAGAACGTATCATCTTGTTCACCCCTTGTAAGTAGGTCATGAATTCCGAAGGGAGAGGAAGAGAATATTGAAGAAAAATTAGCATAATAGTTGGCTGAAAAGTGGGGGGTTAGTTTATCATCACCCACAAAAATATATATACTGCAGCCACATGGTCGAGGTTAAGCCATTAAATGCACTCTAAATTTCCCCTTCCTTGCAGCCAGAGCTGGCGTTTCTAAGCCATATGTATTTCATTGACGACATCAGTTACCCATGAACTTTTGTAACTTAAAATAGAACAGACGGAGGGTTATAAATTATTACTACGGCTGCCAAAAAGCTTACATGAACAGAGCTACAAATAATCGTTATATTTCGTTTTATTCGTTCGCTGAAGCAAGCCAAAGTGGGTTCTACATAACTGCCAACCTTAGGGTATTTGAATCGAAATGAGTGGAAAATACTGTACTACGACCAAGGTGTACATTTGAAACGACGTCGTATTTCCGCGATTTTAATGTAGGAAGCTACTGAATGGTAGATTAAATTTTGACTTAATTATGAGTTGGAAATAAACGTTATTGTTTTAGTTTGCCATATTTTATTGCAGTTTTTTGTAATAACGTAGACCTTAGACACTTTTCGGTATAAGATTTGTTTTCCTCAGTATAGTTGCTATTATTTACCGTACTGCTGCCCAATTAAGGTAAAATGCATTGTATTTGTTCTGAGATTAAGGTATCTTAGCTTGCCGTTGTCACGTCCGCGCGTAAACCTGCAGATTATTTTATCCTTCTGTACCTGTACCTACGTAACATTTCCAGAGTATAAACAGAGCACGAGTGCGATGACAATGACTAAAACTGTATGAAACAACTTTTTCTCTTCTTCAGGTCAATCAATTAAATCGATTAAACTTTGTTTTGTTAGAGGGCCACCGGGCCCGGCTCAAAAGAGAGTTTATCACTGGCTAAACTTATGAGGCCATTTGCTTTTTTGGGAGATCTGGATGGAGAACGTGATTTGTTTACAAGAAACGCTTTAATCGCTGAATGTAAGCGTTATATTGCGGTTAATTGCACATTTAAGATGTCAAAAGTAGGACGTATTTTATTTATCGTGTCTGTGAGTTTCAAAGCGAGGGATTTTACGTTCCTGGCATACTGAATAAAAAAGTAATGTGTAAACCATGTCACTTGAAAACCGAATGGGCTTGTCAAGGCACGTGTATCAGGAATTGCCATGAAAGTTCAGTAAAAAGAACGGAATTTCAAGCCAGCATGAGCAAGAAACGAGACAGTAATCTGCTGCTGACAGCCTTCTGTCAGCCAAGTAGACCAAAGTTGACAAAGAGACTTTTGTTAGGTTCTTTAACAAAGAGCTTTCCTAAATTACCTTCGAGAAACCGGCTTTTAAAAAGAACAATTTGTTCGCTGTAAGTCAGGATATTTTTATTCGTGCTATTGACAAACATGTACGTGAGAGTCTTACTTTCGTTTGAAGAAAAAGATTACCTAATATTTTGAAGGAAAATACTTTATGTTTATGGTTCTAAAACTGTTCGGTACGACATTCATCCCTACTCTCAAAAATCTAAAGGAACGAAAACAATCAATGAATGGCAATTGGCAATACTTTGGTGTGTAACAAACCCTTGTTTTACGACTACCAAAGACTTAAGACACGTGTGTTTCGGACCAGACTGGAAATATTTCATCAGTTGTACATTTTATAATACATTGGAATAATTTTCACTGATTGTGTAAATAATTGGCTAGTTCGATTCCTTCCGTAATTTGGCCGTTTAGTACATCCATGTTTAAGAGAAACTCAGCTTGATACCAAACAACGTCCAACTATTTTCCTAACAAGTTTACACAATCCTGCGAAACTTCTAATTATTCTAATTATTAGACCTTTAGAAATATCATAAAAGCCATCAGTTATCAATGCATGTGTTAGAATAATCCGCTGAATTTAATTAATTATTAATCCATGAACTCCGTTGGGCAAGAACTGGTGATGGAAAAAAAAAACGTTTTGTGAGTGAGTTTTCAAACATGCATTTTTGTGTTGCTTATAAAACTGTTCATATCTATAGAGATGGGAGTTTATTTTATTTACCTTTAAAGTGGGGCCTCGATAATAACACCTCGTTATTTCTGGGTTTTCTTTCCATAAACTTAGAACGTAAAATCATAACTTTATATTACAATCATGCAGAGTATATGGTTTGTTTTCACTGGTTTGCTGTTAAAAGTTTTCATACTTTGGTCTCCCAACACAAAAGAGTTGTCATTAGTTTGAGAAATGTATTTATACGTTGCGACATTAAGCTTATTTACAATTTTCTCAACCAACTTTACTGGACACAAGCCAGCCAATATTCGTGGCATGCAGTTAACACATACGTATCATAAGGATCGGAGTAGAGTTAAGGGGGAGTGTTAGACAATTTTATTGTATTGGAAATATTTTGAGCTATAACATTTATTCAAATTATATTATCAAAATTTTCTCTTCGACAAAGCATAGGATAAATACTTGGTAAACTGCTTGACATAAATAATAATAGAATCTCTCATTAATTTATCATGCAGAATCATTGCAAGAGAATTATAACTTATGTTATCTTTCAATAATTCTCTTGCATTGAAAATTAACTTAAACATACAATAAAATTGTCTAAGACTCCCCCTTGCTATTGGCAATAGACTATTTTATTTGGTAGTCCTGAACAACACAACTCTGCAGCACACTAGTTTCAATAGGAATGTCGTCTTCGTGAGCAGACAACTAACAAAACTACTGACGCTATGGCAATCGTACCCAGCTGTTTACCGACAACTACAGCTTAAGGGGCCGCGGTGGCCGAATGGTGCTGACTCCCCGTAGCTCAGTTGGTTGAGCGGCCGACTTTGGTACGAGGGGTTCTGGGTTCGATTCCCAGATCTGACTGGAGGTAAAATTTGTATTTGTACGTTTGAGTGGTTTTAATTGTCAGAGTCAATAAAACACTGTCACAACTGGGGATTTGTCTAAAAATGAAGTTGCAAAAGAGGGAGGGGGGATGTTTGGTTCGTTTGCGATGTTGAGACCTCGCCAAGGAGCCTAACATTAAAAAAATGGTTAGACCATTCGCCTCCCACCAAGGCGATTCGGGTTCGATTCCCGGCGGGGTCAGACCCCGGATTTTAGCATGTGGGAATCGTGCCGGACGATGCCGTTGATAGGCGGGTTTTCTCGGGGATCTCCCGTTTCCCCCGCCCTTCATTCCGGCGTTGCTCCACACTCACCTCATATCACCAGCGCTAAAGACCTCGATGTTAAGCGCTGACCAAAATCTCTCACTCACTCACCTACACCTTAGACAACGTTGCTAACATATGTGTGCAGCAAGCCACACCAATTAGAGGCTTTTCAATGCCGTTTCCAAAAAAAAATATCACTGTTATTCAATCCCACAATTATAGCTCAGGGTTTACCAGTCATAATAACACTTTTATCGGATATTATGGAAACGACGAAGCGACGCTTAGCCAAATTCCTTAAACATGACCAAGCTGACATAATATTTAACGACTTCAAACTAATTTGGTTCTCAAGACTGCAACATATTGGACGATTTGCTCAGACGACTGGCAAAACTTTGAAGCTTGCTGTGCAAGTAAACATGTATTTACAACATCTATGCAATTCATATAAGTAACTTTAGGAATCGGGAGGAGGGAAATAAAATGAATCAGTAATGCGCAAGTTACGGTTCTTTGCCAACATAAAATTCTGCATAATATAGTCACAAATCCCGATTTTTATCTGTCCATTCTGTAGCAACTGACATCTTTTCACCGTACACTCAAAGTGATTACGTCCGTATGTTACTATTTACTAGGCAAGTTCGAAACTACCAAATTATTAAAATCTCAGGGACAGGCAACATGTCTACCACTTAAAATTCCTGTCAAAAATCTGGTTCCTTAACAATTCATGACATGAATTATTAGGAAAAGAATTATCGTCGATTAAGTCTGCCTTCCGCTACTATTAAACCTTAATGCATATCTACCGAGAGAATTTCCACTATAAACTAGGAAGCTGCCTCCCATTACTCCACAAAAGAAGCACTCAGGCATGTGCTGTTAGTGTTTTCTTCTGGGCTCATAGTGTTCTGAAGTATTGCCCTATCTACATGCCAAGTACTAAACGTCCATCCCATTAACAACTGCGCTAACTCGCATTGTAGACATAAGAGGGTAGTAGTTTGTTTCGCGAGAGTCCTTGTTAAGCAATTTCATAAACTTTGGATATAAATAACCATTAATTGAAATAGCTACGGACTAACGTGTTCTAGCCATTAGAATTTAAAAAAAAAATCCTTATTTATCACTAATAAAACCAATATTATTCAGAGACAATGGATTAATAGAAAGACTCATCACACGTTTAGATTTTTCTTCGACGTTTTACGATATTATTAGGAAGAATGATTTCAATAGGACACAGGTTAATACTCTGATAATTGTAAAGCCCCCTTTAAATGGAATGTAAGTTATCGCTTTAAATGCGTATCAAACGCCTTTGCTTCTAAACCATTTTTATTGCTTGTGTGTCATTTTATATACATTATACTAGTTTGAAACACTACGTTAATCGATAATTGCTTAAAGAAAAATATATGTTTTTATTGTTAGGTTGTATATTCGGACACATTTATTTCTGGCACCTGGCATTTTATGTAACTTGGCGGAGGTACAGGTGTTGGGTAATCTACGCGATGTAATTGTTAATCGACGTTTTATGTGTAGGATGGGCGGTCAGAGGGATGTAAAGTATCTCCGAGTGGACTTGTCGGTGAAAGCACGTAGCTCTCCAAGTGAGAACAAGATCATGTTCCGTTGCCTGCACAGATGCGACATTGTTTCAAACAGACCAACGGTGTTACGTTGTTCCTTGTGTTCATGTTTACCTCTGGCAAAGGGACAACCCTCGTTGAAAAACCAAAGAGCACGAATACAACCTCATATAATGACTTGTATATGTTCCCAACTGTGTTTTAATGTTCTCCACCATCCCATAAAATACACATCGGTAACAATTAAAAAAAAACTTTCCTATTATTGTGGCGTTACGCATGAGTTAGCACTGTTCCTGACCTTGTACAGTTGATGAGCTGGAAGTTGTGTGCGATAGCAGGTTGTGCAGTGATGCGCCTCTAGACATAACTAGTTGTGTGCAATGTAAGGTGTGTTGGTACAGGATGGCGGCCGGGCGACAGGAGGAGGTGCCCTGGGACTTGTTCGACAGGTGCCTGCTGCCCGTCGTGTTCTCGCATGCCGCCGCCGTCATCATATCCACCGTCCTCAACCTGCTGTCCATCTCCAAGGCCTCCACCTTCGCCGTCTTCCTCTGGCTGCTCATAGTCGTGCTGGCCGCCGTCTTCTTCTACCACAACCTCAAGGTCAGTAGCGCTGACCCTGTCCTGCCTGGGACATCATCTGCTACGTCTCCACGTCACTCAGGACCATTGTTGTAATTAGACCACTCATCTCCCTCCACAGTGATCCGCGTTCCATTCCCGGTGGTTGTTCCAGATTATCGCATGTTTAAAATGTGGTGGATGTTGGCATTAGCCGGTGGATTTACTGGGATACTCTCGTTGCCTATATGCATCTCATTTCATCGCTCACATACACGCCTATGCTATTAACCACATAGCGAAATCTCTTCATTTACTCAAATGCCACACGAGTTGTTTTTTTTATGTACAGGAGAGTTTTTTGCAGCCTCAGACTAAAGTTCGTGAGGGTGGTTAAGAGGACTGTGTACTCAGCCGTCGGACGGTGTTGTGGCGTGTCACGCGAAAACGTTTTTACGCGAAACCGCTGAACTTATTCTTTGTGTAGTTATTTATGGAAAGAACACCCATTTGAAACTACAGATGCCACGTTTTGGAAATTCTGTATGCTTGTTGGGGCCGCGGTGGTCGAGGAGTCAGACCTCTCGCCTCCCACCAAGGCGATCCGGGTTCGATTCCAGGCGGGATCGGTTCCCTGATTTTCGCATATGGAAATCGTGCCGGACGATGCCGCTGGTCGGCGGGTTTTCTCGGAGATCTCCTGTTTCCCCGCCCATTCATTCCGTCCCTGCTCCATACTCACATCGTGCCATCCCTCACCAGCGCTGAAGCCCTCGCTGTTAAGCGCTGACCAAAATCTCTCACTCTCACTCAGTATGCTTGTTAGAAACATGATTTTGGGGCCTCTGAAAATGGCTAAACCCGATTTATTTAGACTGCTATAACTCCGAAAATATAACCTGAATCCGTGCATTGGTCTTTACTTCACATTACAGCTTAAAGTCCCGTAGGAAAAGGAGTTCTACGAAAACATAGCACGCCAGTTTAGCGCGCTGGGATTAGAGACCATGTGCCTATCGTCGAGAAAAGTGCTCTGGCTCTTATCGCTCCGCTGTTCTCACGCGTCAAACATGGTCATTTGAAACCGGTACACACAACTCTTAAACGTATTGCGCTTTTATATTAACAAGAAGCAAGATACAAATATTAATCTGAAAGGAAAAAAATATAGCTTGGTTTTAAAAATTTCTCACGTGGCTGTGAACGGCTCGTATAAATGGTACACGGTTAAAAGCGTACATCGCACCTTGACAAACTTAGTGAATTGTGGATCAGAATTCGGAAAATATATGTTTGCAGTATTGCCCATTTATATTTAAATCAGAAATGTAACGAAACTTTGTCGTTTTGTCACGTACCGTTACTTTGGTACACTTCCTAATAATATTTACCCGTAAATCAAATGGACTGCAAACGTTTCTTGCTGTAGTTAAATGCTTGCCAAGATCCGCGCTGTGCTCGGCCTACAGAGCTTCAGCTGTTTGAAGATTATTCGAAAACTGCTAAGCATTCACGAGTATGTCTGCGTATGGATGGCATGTAAATAACGTTACATGTGTGTAAACCCATTTAAGGTCCTCTATTTATATCTAAAGTTTATTTCCACGTTGTCAAAAAATGGCGAACATTTTTTTGCGGTCCTTTTAGGTAGGCCCTATGTAAATTTTGCTGCAGAATCGTTTAAAAGGCATTGGCGTGTATAATACACCTTTACCATTGATATCACGTCTTATAATGATAGTGTCACCACTATAAACTGTCTCATAGAGGTGAGTTGTTGACGAGAAGACTGCACGCTAGTTCAGAAGTGATGCCCGTGCTGTGTCGTCCTTATCGCTTCCGCACTTCTAGGCCTCGGAAGCGTACAATACGTTCACCCAGGTGGCCATCCTAAGTGAACATTTCAGAAATAAACAAATATCTTACGAGGAGGGTAGCCAAGGGAAGGGCATCGCAACCCAAATTTGAGCGACCGCAAAATTGTGCGCCCGTTAGGCATCTGCCGAACCTTGAAGGAAGACCTATGAAATGAGGCCCTACGATTGAGAAGTGGCGGGATGCAAAGGGAGAGGGAAACGGGAGTTCTCACAGAAACCCAGTCATTCAACAACAACGTCCGCCACGTTTTCCACATGTGAGAACTCTGGATCGACCCCGCCGGGAATCGAACTCGGATCAACGTTAAAGGCTGGTGGGGTAAGGGGGAGGGAGATACACGAGTAATCTGACCACTACATCACCGCAGCCACTAACATCTAAGCACCAACACACTACTACGACGTATTGTCTTCACTGTGGAAAATCCGTCGCCATCTTTAATTAATAAAATTTTGCCATTACCTTTATTTCCGATTTTCTTCATAAATATGCCCACGATAGGGTTATGGCGTGGCGTAGTTGATATATTAAATGTAACATTATTGAAATTGTTGTAGGAAAACTGAAATGAAATTTTATTAAAGTCACTTCCGTTAATCCCAAAAATACCAATTAATTGGAGAATTTTATCAGTGTTACATTTAGCATGTAAAATAAGTCGTATTCTGCACCCTATGATAGCCAAAATTAAATAAATCCGTAATAGCGACGGATTTTCCACCTTAAAAATGTGGAAAGGTAAGCTGCCAAAGTTGGCAATGAGTAAACAGTGTGTTTCCTATTATTAACGTTTAAATAACTTTCAGCGAAATGTTTAGTTGTGAATTTGCAAAAAAGGAATTGTGTGACTATCGTTGATATTGAACCACGGCGTTGTTCGGTTTATACTTGGAAAGTACTGAAGTAAGTTCTATAGTACTGGCCGTATACGTTTACAAACTCCTGTATGAGCTGTTTTGTCCACTTGTATAGCTGGATAGTCCGCCGCGCCTCACGGGAAGGCAGACCGCGATGCACTAGTAGCCAATTTGCCTACCTCCCAGGAAAACGTGTTGAGGATTGAGATTTTTAGGGGGGGGGGGGGCAAGTATATCTCGGACAGCGGGCTTTGCATATTGGTCATCATGATCCACAATGAAACGCAAATATTTATTTGTGATGCTACAAGAGAGACGTGCGTATCGTTTAATACGTACCATTCAGTTTCAGGTAATAGGCAGGCAGCTGCTTCGCGGACTTTAAAACGTGTAGAACTGTTCGGTAGTAACTCCTGAAGTAATGTAACATGGCGTCTCCAAATAAAGGTATCTCGACAAAAAAAAATTTTGGTCGTAATACGAGGCATCACCACTGATACTGACGCTGTGCAGTATAAATGTTATGTCAAATGTGTTATTTGCCGTACTGTTACTCTCATGTTACCTGTCATAGTTTAACGTCTTTAAGTAAGGTACGTGGGCTTTACGTCTAGTCGATAGCGAGGACATTAGAGACGACGACACTCAACTTGGTACAATGACAAGAGATGGGAGAATAGTCAGCCGTGGCCTTTGTTAATAATTCAACGCTAAAAGCATTAATCTACAACTGTAGGTTTCTTAAAATAAATTTGCGAAAATTAAACAATAGCAATCCTAGACAGTTAGCCAACGTTTTAAACAAAATTGTTTCCAGTGTTACGAACTTCTGAGGCACAATCTCTGACGCCGGAACCCGTGCATGTAACTGTGGCGCAAGAGATCACGCATCACGAATTAGTATTTCTGGATAAATATTTTCTCATAAAGTTGGCAGATACCATTATCTAGGATTGTCATTGAGTATTTTATCCATATTGGCTTCGAAAAAACGCAAAAATGGTCGGAGCCGGGAATCGAACCCGGTTCCTCCCGAATGCGAGTCCAACGTGTTACCGTCGCTCGGTATTTAACGTCTTTATGCTTCGTGATTCAGTCATCGATCCTTGGGCTTCTACATGCGGTGAGTTTTCATTAGTGGCATGTGATAAGTTTTCTAGAGAATTGCTCCTTCAATTCCGTACCATTTTCATTTCAACTTCGTCTGTCGTAGTTTATTCGTGTTGTCTAAGAAGCAGTGTTTTCTTCGACATGGGCCTCGTGGCTCGCCCTCAGCAGGAAGCGTATAATAAGAGAGTCCGAACTCCCATGTTAATCAACGAGAATATTATTTCCGCCCAAGACGCCTGAATTAGACTGCAATCGTTCTTCGTCGTCATTTCCTTCTTCTTCTTCTTTCCCGTCCCTAATACCGTCAGATCACGCTTCGTGAATATTGGAGAGAGACATTTCGGAATTGCAGTGTTCATAATTTAATTTTAATTATTACGTTAAACTTTTCATAATCTATATATATATATAATAATGAATCCCTATTTCCCTTGGTCACGCCATCACGCGTGAACGGCTGGACCGATTTCACTTTTTTTTTTTGTGTTCGTTATTGTCAGGAAAAGGTTCTTATTTTAAAAAAAATTAAAAATTGCGCGGAAAATTAGAAAATTTAATAATACTTATTTAACCTTAGCGCTTTGGACAATATAAACACTTGACAAAGAGGATGTAAAAAATCTGAATATCGTTTAAAAGAAATGCTTCGATCGGAGTTATTTTATTAATAAAAAATAAAGAAAGAAAACTGAATTTCTTAGTGTACATCACGATTAGTTCAGAGCCATTACGCATTGTGGATGCTATAATTTCGTCAAATGCTATACAAATACAAACATTGTTTTCCATAATTTTGTCTAGCCTACATGCTTCCTGTCTTAACGATGACTGTTGAAATCGAATTGTTATGGTTAATAAAAAAGTGTGTTCATTATTCTAATGCTTTACGATATACAATATTCTTAGTATATAAATAGTTATGTTGGTATTCCGACACGGAAACAGGCAACATATAGCTGGCCATGTGAAAAACATGGATTTTCAAGATTGATGCCACAAACACTTAGCAACTGCCCTTGAGATTTATTTAGCGACATTAATTATAACAATTTGATTTCAATAGTCATCGTTAAGACAGGACAACGTCTGTCGGGTCAGCTAGTGCAAAACAAAACTAACATTTTTAATGACATGCGTTATTATAGTTGCGTAATTTAAATTCGTTCTAATTTAAATGTATCATATATTTTTTGTTGATAAGTGCTCCCGAGTTACAAACTAAAGAAGTATTTTGGACATACGTCATTGCAGCAAATTGTGTGTCACAGAAAATTAGAGAATGCACATAAACAAACAGACAAGTAAACAAGCAAAAATGACTTTTTTGCAAACGAAGTTTTTTTTGTTTGTTTACTTGTCTGTTTGTTTGTGTGCATTCTCTGGTTTTCTGTGAGACGCCTTGCTGTAATGACGTGTGTCCTAAATACTTTTCTAGTATGTTACCTTTCTCTCATTGCAAGAATCGGTCAAAAATAATATCAGTTGTCCGAGTCTTCGGCAATATTCGGTAAATGGTTCGTTTTCCCTATTGCAGTTACGAGGGCCTGTACTAGACTGTTGTTGTTGCAGGTGACAGTGGCTGGCAAAGCGCTCCTCATCACGGGCTGCGAGTCTCCCCTGGGCTACACGGCGGCCAGGCATCTCGACGAGCTGGTAAGACACGCCTGCTGTCAGCCCACCACGTCTGGGCGGTCAACTATTACACTGCTGTCTGATGTTACATTTACAATAGCAAATTAAATTATCGTTCATCCAATCAGCCTCGAACGTCAACACAACTAAAATCGCGGCGCAACGAGAATTCCAAACAGAATATATTTCATATTTTATTTGCATCGCGGCTGTAACATATCTTCAAAACGTGTTACTACTTTGTGCTTTAAGGTTGGTGAAATTAGTTACTTACTATTAAATAAGACTTTCTTTTTTTCGTAAAATTGCAGTATTAGTAAGAAAATCAACGACTTTTTATGCTGAAGTGTAATAATGAACGTATATTTTCACTCATGGAATGTTAGTGAGAATATATATAAATTTACGAACGAACAGTAAAATAGTGTAACAAAAATGGTTGTACAAGAGGTAAGTATGTAGTAGCCAGACATTATTTACATGTAATATACACATGATCTACCGAAACTGCCGTATAATAAGCACGTGACGTGAATCCTGGGCTAAATTAGAGACAAAATTGTCAGTGGCAAAATGTTGTACGAGAATATTTTTCGTGTACCATGTGCTCCACGTCCGAGTATTATTTAATATATGTTAAGTAGAATAATGTTTATATTACTCAGGATTTGAACTTGCACCAATAGTACGATGGTCAGAAGATAAGTAAGATAGATCTATGCGAGTATCTATATGTAGCGCAACAGGGGACTTAACTCCGTGCTATATTTCCACATTGTGCACGTAAATATCGTACATTTTGCGACTGACATTTCATTCTACAATTTAGCCCAGGATTCGTGTTCTTATTACGTATATGGCAGTTTCTGGACATCTCTCTACATATTTTGTTAATGTTGGTTCGCAAGTACGAGACATTTTGCTGTTGCGCCACGCTTGCCGCAGTGTCCTCAATCCAGCATTACAGAGCACTACCTTTAATACATTCCACAGTTAGCAACAGCCCAGAAGTGTACATGTCGTTTGGGAAACCTTAATTGCGACAAACAGTAAACGCAGCGAAATGTTTTTATTATTTTTGTTTCGAGACTGGCGCTTATGTTTCTGATACGGACAGATCAGTGGTTAGGGCCTGTGGTGCATGTGCATTTTGCCCCTTCTGCCCTCCTCCTTTCTTGCTCAGATTACTTCGCGTATCCAGTGGACTCACATTCGTGAAGACCGGGGTTCAATTCCCAATCCAACAATAATAGTTTTGCTGTTTCTTGGGTTTCCTAAATCACACCATGTAAATGACGGGATGGTTCCTAACTAAAGGCCATGGCCGAGTCCTCCCTCATTTCCTGTCTAGTATTTTCGTGAAAATTGGTAACTTCAGTAATTGAACTCCAACTCGGTGCTGAGATGCTGAGCGATGTGTTTAGTAGATCACAACGACACTTAAAAGTGAAGCGCATGTCAAATCTATCTTGCGCGATATTGCTTTAATTGTTTTTATAAAGATATGTGTGTTTTATTATCACATTGTCAGTGACGAAACATAACAGTTCCAAACATACATAAACAATACTAATTTAAATGTTTAAATTTTGCACGGAGTTCTGGAACAATAAAAAAAAGGCGTATACTGCAGTTTTTACTTCGTAACAGTTCCTGCATTCGTGATCATTCATCGTCATATTTGTTTTATCCGTAGGCTTGAATGAGTAAATCTCCGTTAAAATTGTAGCATTATCGGTGCAATGAAATATTTTAAATTCCCAACTAACTCGTCATCGAAGACATAAACTCTGTTATGTTTAAATGAGGCTGGTCTCATCTCTGCCCGCAGTTTCCAAAGGAAAATGACATGGAAAAAGTGTTTAATAAAGATCAAACTAATCACCTATCATAAAATCACTCTTAAATACCCAGTATATTTTAAGATACGGCAATTTTAAAATTCGTTTTTTCCCTTTGCGGTGTGTTGGAGCGCTCCCAAATAGTTACTTCTGGTAAGTCTGACATCAAATATCATACAATGACATCTTGAGAGTATCTTTGCGACCTGATCTAAAATGCGTTCTTTTTCACAGTTGAACACAGAAGGAGCTAATTCATGTTATTATTACTACATACACAATTTTGTAAACACTGTGCAATGCAGTTCAGGCACTAGTTAAGCGGGCACCTTAAAAACTTTGCCCAGGTTGTAACCGTGGATTTTAAATGTGGAATAAATATTTTTAAAAATTTTCATAAGGGGAAATTTTAAAGATAATTATTTCTGAAAAAGAATTATACGTGAAATGTCTGTAGACTACAGAGGTAACATTGACCGACTGAAGATATTTGTTTTTTGACCATTAAATAACGAAATAAATATGTATAGTTAAGTATTTGAACACTTATGTTTGATACAGTCGGATAAAGTTTGCAATTTCTTCTCTAAATGGCACCAAATTAATATTTTGAGTCAAAGTGTCCACATTTGACGTTACGTAACATGTAACATGAAACATTAAAGCATTTTTCAGTGTCAAAAGCTATGAAAGAATAACTTTTTTTTTCGAGAGTTACTTTCCGTCGCAGTAATTTTTCGTGTTTTTTTTTTCAAAGCGTTAACTTTAAAAGCAGTCCTTTGAAGAATTTTTTTCCCATTGATTCTCCATTTAAACTACGTGGCTGCAAGATTAGTATGCCGTCTACGCGGACGTATGTTGTGGATCCAAGGTCTAGACGTGGAGAAGCGCTAAGGCGGCAGAGCACGGGCAACACACCTCACTTCTGGGCGTCACTTCTCGCCAATAGATCGCCGCTGAGACATTCGCATGTTAAGTTGTAACCGTGTTGTTTCATGACGTCATAATACTGTAAAGATAAAACTGTACTGCACACGAATATTTCTTTGTTAATGATTTCGCAGCAAGATTTTGATACTAAAAAAGGACCGTAAATTTATTCTCGCCATTTTTGGTCGCGAAAATACACGCTTTAAATATTACTGGACAGTCTGAACTAGGAATATAAACGTGTGACGTTCTTTAAACGGTATTACAAAATAGATAATATCCACGCCCGTTAAATAGTTCTCATAGATTAAATAAATTTCCGTCGACCAAAGTACTGCACACCGCTCGACAGCCATCTTTCAGAAAAAACCGTTAGATGCAGAGTTGTTTGGTGGATGATATATATATATATATATATATATATATATATATATATATATATATATATATATATATATATGTGTGTGTGTGTGTGTTACAGTAAATTAATTAGGACTCAGTACCTCTCAAACCTACATACATGTTCCCACTGACATTTATGGTCATCTTGGTCATGCCTTTTACGTGGCTATACGATCTTTTAAGATATTTTACAATACCCTGAAAACTATAACTAGGCCTATTTTCATGTCCAAAAAATGTTCAATAATACCTGCTAATTATTATTTTTCTACATTTTTATTCCTGTCGCAATGATGACAGATAAAGACGCAATACAATTTAAGATTCTGTCAACAGGGCTTGGTGTAGCCACACCGCCCTTAAGACAGCCGCCTACCTCAAGCTTCAAATGCGTTGCAGTGTGTTCGTAAAAAGTTTTTTTAGTACGAAACAATTCCACGTGTGCCCATTGTGCCAACGTACGAAGATTAAACACCCTGTAGACAAGGTCGGGACCTCATTATTAAGACACTATACTCATTAAAATCGCTGTTTCTGAGCCCTCCAACATTGCTAAAAACGGCCTTTTCAGAATGCCATACTTCAAAATGAACTGACCGGATGTATTTGAAACTTAGATTGTAATGTGCACTGAACTTTGCTACAGACGTTCCACCAATAAAGTTATATGGTCACCGCTTAGTTTCCCATAGAAACGGTTCGGCGGGAAGTTTGTACGTTGTTTCAGAACTTGGCTCGTTGAGGCTATGCGGCATTTTATGCGCGTTTCAAGGTCGCCCTTATGTCTCCGTCACTTTTGAGCCTCCGATACGCAGGTAGGCGGCACCCTTAAGGGTAATGGTGCGCGGCCGTCTTTAATTTACAGTATTTTCCCCTATAGAAGATTCCAGAATCAGTATCAACATTTTTGACATTTAATGTTCTAAATGTTAATCTACTACACCGTTTTACACTGTTAGATAACAAAGTACTTCCATATAATGTTTCATTTGTGGGAATATAAGGAGTAACGCCATGTTTCTTATCTTCCAACAAATATAAGATAATATCCATAGATCTACTAAGAACCTTGTAGCGGGAAAATGTTGATAGTTACATACGTTCGTGCACCCTTCCCCTTAACTACCAAAGAGGGAAGCTACATAAGTGTATGTGGTTTAAATACGTCGGATATACCAGAGGTAGAGATGAGCTAGCTGGCGGGAAGATGGTCCTTTGAGAGGAGACAGTGTGTTACAGGGCTTCACAGTGTTCGCGGGATTCCCGGCTCTGGGGGAGAAGTCACAGCGACTGAAGGAGGCGGCGTCGGGACGCCTGCACGTGCTCAAGCTGGACGTCACGTCTGAGGAAGATGTGCAGGGCGCGCTCAAGTATGTCGACGACAACCTGCCGCAGGGCGCCGCAGGTACGTACACTGCCTCTACACACTTGCTTACTACACTCACGTGTCACTGAAACATACCCGCCCGTCTACCCTGACAACACTCTCAGCGCGTCACGTCAAGGGATGGTGGAGGGGGTCGACCCAATTGTGCAGTTCGCGAGACAAACCCCCATTATTTTATATTTGTACAGCATAGTGTTAGTTTTATACACGTCATGTGACTACATGTTCCACCCGGTGCAGGGTGTGTTTGTGTGTGTGAAGCGAATATAGACGAGGCGCTACGAGCGACGCCGACCGGCACATGTATTGTGATATCGCCTCTACGCCCAAAGTAGTAAGATTTTTATTGTGTTACTTAAAATCAGTGTCACTGTCATTTTATTGAACCTGTAACTTTATTAAAGTCCAATGAAAATGTAGAACTCAATTTCAAATGAATCCGTAACATATGTCTTGAGAAACAACTGTCTGTAAAAGTCGATTTTTGCCAGGTTTGAGGTTTTAAAATAACGCTTCCAGTGTGCGTGGTGTATTGAAAGTCATTTTCACAAGTAGTTTGAAGCGTGTTCTCTTTTCGTAGATAAGCATTGTGGAGGCATGTTTACTGGTCTCAGACAGCAAACCTCACCCCGAACACGCTGCTAGCATTCACGAGCCAACGTAGTGCACAAAACATGATACTGCGTAGTGATTTTTATTTCTTATGTATTTTAATTACATTTGTAATAAGTTATGCCCTCGTTATCCAACCCACATATCCCATAACAATTGTAGAACTAAGGTTGTATATTGTGTTACGTAGAAGTAACTATCCAATACATAAACAATTTATTACCCATGAACTGTAACAAGTAATATTACAACTGTGACTGGCAGTGTAGAAGTACTACAATGGGATAATAACACCGCCACAAATGTAAGATTTAAATATGACGATCATTCCGTGTATTTGTGCGCCATATGTGCAATGGGGAAGTAACGTTTAGTGGTGTTGGAGAAAAGTAGAAGCACGAAGAAATATGAACGCATGCGCCGGGATTGTTCTGATAGACTCACAACGACCACCAGAAGAGAGGAACATTTCATCGTCCGACAGGTGTGAAGTCAGCGAACAGAGCGCCTTTATACTATCCACGCGACACAAAGAGGCTTCAGAATTAACCCTTGTTTTAGACCTACTATTTTGAGACAGCTTGCCTAAAAAAAACTATTTGACCTCCCTTATGTCGTCTTTCATTGACACTCCGATCACAACGACTTCATTTGAAGTTTAGTCGTGTTAGCTCTATGCCTGAGAGTATTTTAATGGCTTACACTAACGTGTCCCTTAATAATATTAAATGTGGCTATTCTAAATGTATATGAACATTGAAGGGCAGTTGTTTAGCACTAAATTATCTTAACTAATCTTAATTCAGTGATTTGTATAGTATTGCTTCAGCAATAAGTAGTTACGAAAGCTTTGGATTATTCAGAGTGTTATGGCTTATAAAAGGCACCATACGTTTGCCAACGTTATGCTTTATATCAAAGTATTAGCACGCAGCTCTGGATGAGAAGTTGGTTTTCTTTATTATGTGTTTAGGTGCTTCACTATAAAAATGTTCCACATAACTTTAGGAACTTTATGCCACAATTTACATTACATAATACAATGCAGTTTGATCATACTAAACTCGAAGGTGGTATATCATTAAGTTAACAATTATAATATAAGTTATTCAGCCTCTATTTAATTACGTTGACAGGCCTTAAGTATGTTGTCGAGGGGCTATTATTAGGGTCCAACTGCGAATACAGCAAGAAGTATTCATACAACGAGCATTGAATATACCTGGCTAATTTATAGTAATTTTCATTTGCAAAAATGTCACACCCCTTCCCGGTCCACTTAAGTAAACATTTTTTAAAAGTAGGGCTGTAGCGAAGTGAATTGAACAGATTTTGGCCAGCTCTTAACGTCTAGGTCTTAAACTATGAGGTGAATATAGAGCAACGCAGAAATTATAGTAGGGGGAATTGGGAGATCCCCGAGAAAGTCCGTAGATCAGCGACATAATCTGAAATTATCCCCACATGTGGAAGTCGTGGACAACTTCGCCAGGAATCGAACCTGGATCACCGTTGTGATCTAGTCATTGCACTGACCACGGCACCAGCAGAGATGCAATGGTTCTGGGAAAGTGATGATTGGTCATCACTATATCAGACGATGAAGCAGTTAGTCTAGTAACGGTGTAAGCTGTAAATCATAATTACATTGGATGCTGCGCTATCTGATGGTTGCAGTCGCACTGACATTTTTACGTACATACGTTGTTAATACACTGTTTGTTTTGATGAAGAATGTCGTTTTAAATTATCCACAACAAAATCGTCTGCAAATATAGCATTGTAAGAATAAACAACTCGTCTTCCAATACACAAAACGCTAAATAAGTTTGAAAGTATGCCTATGTCTATTCTAAATTATAGTCACCCAACTGGTGGTAGAGTAATCAATAATGCCTAAAAAGAGTGAACGTGCTGTGCTCTTGCTATCTGTCATTGCAGTTCGTGTGCAGGAAAATAATGAAAACATACAGATGATTATATATTTTCTGCAGGACTGTGGGCCATAATCAACAATGCATCGTGGAGTCCATTCGGGGAGGTGGAGTGGGTGCCCTTCAGCGTGTACAAGGAAGCCACGGATGTGAACCTGTTGAGTGTGGTCAGGATATCTCAGGCATTCCTGCCCATGCTTCGTAAGACTAAAGGTCAGTGCGGTAATGTTCATTCTGTTGATGAAGAGGAGCCTTGGGTTCATAGCACCAGCCACCAGGACTACTGTTTTCACAGTTGAGTCGCCCATATGCAAAACTGAGTACGTCCACCAAAATGGAAAACTGTTTTTGCTGTACAACTGCCTCCTTTAGACCATCATGTGTGTAATGCATACAAGTTTCTGAAACAGAAGTTATTAAAACCTGTAAAATGTAAATTACGAAAACCATGTACAGATACATACTTAACTTGGTTTTGGCAGTAACAGTCCAGAAGTAAAACTCTGTATGTTTGAGAACCACTCCAGAAACATAACTAAATGCCCTGGTCACTGCCGTAGATGAACAGGCCTGAACACTCGCCTGGAAACTTGACCCCCTTGTTGTTTGGCTGCAGTTCACCAAGTTACCGAGTGTGTTGTGCGTATTTGGCGCTGCAATCAGGGCGGTCGGGCTCAAACTCCGCCCACTTCCCTCCCACTTTTTTTTTTTCCAGTCTTTACATTATAAAGCTAAAAAATTTGTCAAAACGTATTTTTTAATCAATTTATGAAATACTTCCTTCGTTCACAATCCTAAAGCATGGCTCTAGCAATCTTTATTTACTTTATAATGTAAACACTGGAAAAAAGTGGGCGGAGTTTGAGCCCGACCGCCCTGATTGCAGCGCCAACGACGCACAACACTCTCGGTAACTTGGTGAACTGCAGCCAAACAACAAAGGAGTCAAGCAAAATACATTGATAGATAGGCGAGTGTCCAGACCTGTACTTCTACAACCGTGGTCCTGGTACACATGACTGGAGAATATAATGCCAGACGCAGAACTAGTTAAATCCATTTTGTTTCTAAAATTACATAAATTTAAAATTCCCTTGTTTTGATTGTTGTATTAAGATGTTACTTTTCTTCTTGCTATGACTTAAGGACATTTTGTGTATTTCAAAAAACTCTCGTATTCTGTTTAATAAGAAGTGTCAGTAATGTAGATTATTGTACTGTATTTCAATGTTACGTTCCTTTTCTGTGATCTCCTTATGTGTTGTGTTGGAAACAATGAGGAAAAGGCAGACTTCAAAATTTCAGTACAGATTCAAAACTTGGTAAATCTTTACTACAGCTGCAAAACTAAGTTTGTCCAAATGATTATCACATTTCTTTTCATTTGTATTTGTCCATTATTTTGGGGTGTTTGCGTACATACTCAGGAAGGCATCACAGAATCAATATTTTATAGACAGATTTCTATACATAGTGAAATAAAGACTAGGTGATTTTTCATATCATGAAATCTTTTGTCTCTAGGACATACTCAGTTTTACATATGGGTAACTCAGTTATTCCTACTGTTTATGGGTTAGTGATGTAGCGAAGTAGTGTACAGTGTATAGGACTGACTGCTGTAATAACATTCCATCCAACTATACGATCCAGCCCGAGTTATGAACCGTATAACATGTATTGCGAAGTGTTGCGCAGTATCGACGCATTTACTACCACTGATGTTCTGCTCATTTCGGAGCTGTCCAGATTCCTATAAGATCTTTAAGGCTGTTTATTTATTTATTTTCAAAACTATGAAAACAGTGAGTAAGCGAATATTTTAATGCCCAAAGAACACTGAAAGCACATATTCTTAATTATTTCCCTAGTTTTTATTCCTTCCAAAAATATTTTCCCTTCAGAGTACAGAAAGTGGATTCTGTCCGAAAGAAATATCTTGAAAAGTAGACTGAGCCATACCTAATATACTATAATTTAACATGCAAGTCCCTATCCTTGATCGCGCCAGGGTTACGAGGTAGGCAACGCCCTTAAGGGTGTTCAAAAGCGATAAAATCATAGTTTTATATTTATATGAAATAGTGTTAGTTTTGTAGACGATACTTGTGAGTGCAGTTTCCTCTTACAAAACAATTTCAGGTGGTATAGTTCTCTCATAACGGTGCGTCAAAGTCATAATTTGCATGTTCTGCTGCCATGCATGTAGTGAAAACCAGTTGACTTATGTAAATGAAATAATTGACAGTGAAATAGCATGCCATAGGGTACAAATTAAAACATTAAGAAACGTCCCGCGAACTAATTATAATTTTTTGTTGATTTTTTGTCAATTTTTTCTGTATTTCTGTGATTTTTAAAAAATTCCAAATATGGAATTATTAGTTTTTTTAATATTTCATTGCATAGCTCATGGGATGTGAGTTCACAGTGAATTATTTCATTTAAGTAGGTTGTTTGGTTTTCACTATTTGCATGTAAGCGTAACAAATTTTGACTTTGACGCATAGTTGTGAGAAAATTATGAGAACTAAAATTGTTTTGTAAGAAGTAACTGCACTCACAAGTAACGACTACAAAACTAACTATATTTCATAAGAATATAAAATTATGATTTTTTCGCACTTGAACACACTTACGGGCTTGGGCCCGAGTTTATACAGTTATGACGATAATTTTTTTTTCAAGCACAGACGGGAGCTGATGTCGTATAATCGCTTCGTAACTTTGTTATAACTGGTTTTAACAACGTATTCTGTTTTATTTAGCAGGAAAAATACAGCATGATGTTAGTTTATTAATTAATTAACGAAATTTTCATTCAATTGATAAATGAGCTAAAATATGTATAACGTTTGTCTCAAATACTTACATTACATAGTAAAACTAATTTGCAACAAAGTTACGGAGCAATGTTATGTTATACGCTCTTGTCTGAGTTTAGAAAAATAGTTCTCTCGAAAGCCGAGAAACTCGGGCCTGCGATACACAGCGACTTTCATCACCATGTTTTTATTTTTTTATTTGTACCAGATGTTTTTTTTCTTTCTTATTTTAGACACAAAATGTGATTAAATTTGGCTCGTATGAAATTTTTTTTATCTCTCATAGTTTTCGCGTAATGGCTTGTTCAAGTCAAAATTTGCATGTTTCCGTTTTAAGGACTACACTAAAACCAAACTGAAAAAATTCACAGTGGATAAAGACGTCACAGGCTGCAATTTCACGTTCATAAAAACAAAGGATTTTTTTTTTTTGTATTTAAATAAAAATACTGAAATTTAAGTTTTAAATTAAAAAAAATTACTAAATTTTTTTAATACAAAATTATTTTATTTTGTGATTTAACATAGCTGAACTTGTAGCTTACAACATCGTTATTCACAGTGAATTTTTTTCAGTCTGGTAAGAGAGTTGGTTTTAGTGTCGTCCTTAAAACGGAAACATGCAAATTTTTACTTTAACGAGCTATTACACAAAAATAATGCAAGAAAAAAATTTATAAGATAAAAATTTAGTCACTTCTTGTGTCTAAAACAAGGAAAAAATATCTGGTACAAATATAAAAATAAAATCATGTGATGAAAATTGCAGTAGACCGTCCCCTAAGGCCAGGGGTCCCTATACATGTTGTTCTTACTAGTTTAATTTCGAAAATCCTGGAAGGTAGCAAATATCGCAAAACGGTTACATAAAAATCCAGGAAATTGTTTGTAATGCGTAACCTAATTTTTCAAAACATAATTTTATATAATTGTCAGCTAATTATTGACTTAATTAAATTTTATTAAAGTCGATAATCAGCCAAAATTATAAAAAAAAAAATTAATGTTTTGAAAAAATTAGGCTGCGTTGTACAAACAATTTCCAACATTTATATTAAACTGTTTTGCGATATCTGCTCCCTTTCAGGATTTAAGAAATAGCATAAATAGGGACCAGTGTGCTTAAGGTCCGTGTATCCACAGCTTCAGTACAACTGCGAATATGTTGTGCCTTTGTGGTACAACTGGAAAAGACACACGTTGTTATTCAACTGAAGCGGAATCAACATGAGTAATAGTAGTAAGGCGCTAAACGGTACAAACTGCATCAGTAATCTGTTGTTGCTAGGCTGAAGATAGCTGGATTTACAGCCAAGTGGGCTTGCAAAGTAGGAAACAACATGTAAGTGAGAAACCTCTTTTCCTCTGATAATAGTGCAAACAAAACAGAACACTGTTCGGAACATAAGCCATCATAGAAATTATAGAAATAAATTCCAAATAATTTTTACATTGGTCTCTCATATTGAGTGTGTCCTTAACAAATTTTCTGTTTGCCAAGATACCACTGCAACAACAAGTTTTCTGTCGCATAAGAGCTTCTTCAGAGAATATGAATTTCTAGCGTTTATAAGCTTGAACTGATAAGCGGAAGTATATAGGTTTGTCAGCAGCTTCGAGTAAACATAGGATTCAGCAAACGTTTGCTATAAAGCTGCACACAAAACTCTGTGTTCAACATTCAACGTATCTCACGTGATTTATGGTTGATATACGTGGCAGAGTTTTAATAATAGCGATAGTCGATACAACATTTCTTAGTAATCACAAACTATGCTGAATTATGGTACTACATACTGCATGAGTATATATGAATTCAGGATGGTAAACCACAATTTTCAGGCAACATAAATACGTCTTTGTTCCAGGGAAAACAAAGTAACAGTGCCTCTTTCTAACATCTCTATACTTAGATTTTCATATGAGATTATGATATCACACGAATGTAATGTACTATGGAAGGCATACTGTAAATTTATCACAGCGAAATTGCATTTTTATACCTCAAAAATAAAACAAATAAAACACTCAAGCTGGTTAGCACTAACTTCTTAAGGGGCCCGCCTCGTGGCACACGTGTTTGTGTGAGTGAGGTATGGTGCTAAGGGCGACGTCGTATGGGCCATACAACGGTGCGTCACCTCTACGCTTAAGGCGTGCAGTCTTCGCGAAAAAAAAAATTTGATATGGGACTTTAAGTGGTGACCCTATTGTTTTATTTACGAAATCACTTTACTAAAGTCCAATGCACTACCCTTAAGTGGTTTCACATGTATTCGGGTAGTATATTTTCCACTATAGCAGCCTGAAAACCCTGTTTTAACCCATTTTGACGCGCCCTAAAAGGGATTTCTAATACGTGTGTTGTCTTGAAAGTACTTAAGGGCAGTCGTCTGAAGTGTGTATGTTTTTCGTAGAGAAACGGCGTGAACACATGTGTATTAGTTTCGGTGTAAAATTTTTTTTCAAACACGCTGCAGTGTGATTTTATGGCAACGAGGCGGGCTCCTTAAACCAAGCGACGTGACGCAACTTTGAACTCACATTCGGGAGGACCCGGGTTCGAGTCCCACCTTTGGCCATCCTGATTTAAGTTTTCCATGAGCTCCTGAAATAACCCCAGGCGCATGCTATGATGGTTCCTTAAGACCACACTCAGCAGTTTTATAGTGGCTTTGAAATAACATTTTTGACCAAAATCATTTTCGTACTGTCATATCGAAAACTTCTTACATTTTTGTCACAAATGTATCAAAATTTTTACCAATTTTATTTGTACCTATAAACTTTATAGTTTTCATATTTTTACTCCAAAGAATCACCAATTTTGTTATGAAAATGAAAGCCAAAATCAAGCAAAATTATATTTGGCAACCGACCAGTGCATTATTTTGCAAAACGCCCACAAAATATTGTGCATCGTACGGATGCTCTTAGTCTTGAATTTATTCGAAGCATTCCATTTTAAAGTTTTCAGTTTTTTGCACCAATGTGAAGAACCTATCATGGCCTTAACATAGGCCAAGGCCGATTCCTTTCCCAGTTCTTGTTCTTGTGCCAAGTTGTGTGCTACTGTCTAATGACTCACTGTCGACGAGACGTAAAGCCCTTTTACCTCACTGTGAGGCGGATTTAAGGGGGAGGAGCTTATGGGTTGAAGGACACCCCCCCCCTAACCCACATATCGTGTTCAACATTATGTAGCCAAACAATGTTCAATCGGCTCAAGGAAACTGGAATTTTGTTCTATGATAATCCCAAGTACATTTAATATATCCTACTTGTGTTATTTGTAATGTTCTGTAACAGTAAACAACCACACGTTTAATATGGCTGGTATTTTTTAATAACATAAAATCACATAAAGCCTCCCCCCCCTCCCTAACAATGTGTTCTAAATCCGCCACTGCACTGCTAAAACATGCAAAGCTGGTACTGTAGTGTCAGTGATTGTGGAGGTATGGTGTTGGTGTCGGCAGGACGTATCATCAACATGTCGAGCATACAGGGCCGCATACCATCGCCCTTCAAGTCAGCGCACTGCGTGGTGAAGGCGGGCGTCGAGGCCTTCAGCGAGTGCTTGCGGCTTGAGATGAGGAAGTGGGGCGTGGACGTCATCATCTTGGAGCCGGGCAACTGCACCAGCTGTGAGTACCCCACACTACAACTACACTAAGTAACTCGACCATTCAAACAGATGTAAACCATTACACCTCACTCTCTGTTGTACTTCATGAAAAACAGTATTAAACAATTATTCACATGAGAAAAACTATCAACATTCGAGGGGAAAACAAATTGGAATCTGGTATTTAAGAGGGCGTGGTCCGTACATCAACGCGCAAAATTGTATTTCAAAATTGCAGGTTTCTGGAAGATAATTTGTAAAAAAAAGTTCTAGACAAAAGTGATGGCCTAGTTTGTGCACACAAATCCTTTCCCGAGTAACGTATTTCTGGGACACAATCTATGATGCTGAAATTTCGTACGTGTGTGTGGTTGCGACGCAAGACCTTCTAAACAAATGCGTAACTCTGGCAAAATATTTGTCTATAAAGTTAGCCAAAACATTTATTTAGGATTTGGTATTTTTTAAATTGACTTTAAATAAAAAACCTTGAAATTTCAGTTGGCATTTTAGCGGTTATTTGTGTGTCATTTTTTCTCGGTTAAGCGAGTACTTTATAAAGCAACACCTTCAGGCAATGAACATCAGTAAGTTAATTTAATTGACTTCAGATGTTAACATTTGAGATAGTTAAGAATTGGCCACGTGGCAACAAATTTATTAAGAAGTTATGAAAAAGACGAAAACTTACTGAACGGAAAAATATTGTACTCATTTTATAGTGAACGACCTATAGTAGGGGCTAACTTCTCGTCGATAGTGAGATTATCTAAGGCGGACAAGAGGCTCAGAAAATAAAGTAGAAGAGGGAAACGACCATGGACAATCAAACTGGAGTGTTGTCCTTACTTTAACAGAAGTATGGTATCTACAAGTGGCTGCGATGGTCGAGGGATTAAACCTCTCGTCTCCCACCTAGACAATATGGGTTCGATCTCCTGCGGGTTTGGGCCCAGATTTTTCGAATGCGGGGAAACGTGGCGGACGTTGTCGTTGGTCGGTGGGTTTTCTCGGGGAACTCCCGTTTCCGTCGCTGCTCCACACCCATCCCACCCTCACCCCATACATTCTTCGGGCGGGACGGGCGATAGGCATGTCTCGAGCTGCCAGCCCAACCTTCACCCCGACAGGCCCTCTCTCATACACAATGTGACCCTGTCTGAAGGCGGGAACACGTAGTGAATTTTTATTTTTAATGTACCTACAGCAATGTTTTTCTTCCAGTGACGTAACAAAAGTTTGAAGAAATATGTTAGTTACGTATACTGTTTTTTCTCAAATTTTGGTTACTATTTAAGTGTTTAGTTATATTTTTTAAAATTTATCTTTGAGCCTTCACAACTTTCAGCATAAAATCAAAATGGTATATGTCCAATGAAAATTATTCATTATACTAACAGTTGCTCCTACTGCAAGAATAATTCAAAGACTTTATTTGTGAGAGTTCGTTAAGAAGTAAGTTTCGGATTATGACTTCGCCCACTGTAACAAGAATCATTTAACATTACAATACAACTAAGGCAACTGGTTACCTTTCCTAAGCAAGGAGTTAGGAAAAATACAGATGCTCGACGTTATTAATAACAATCTGCAATTGTAATGTACGTATCTATTAAAGCTGCAATTTCGTTCTATACTTAACTTTTAGTTAGCACTTGTTGGAATAATATATGAGCGTCTATTATTCCTTACATATCGTCTTAAGAAAGTCTATAGTTTGAGTTCCACGCGGGCCGATATTATAAACCTCTTTCGAATGACAACCAATTGCTATCCCCATAGAGAAAGCATTGGTGAGCATTTGGTTGTCATTCGAAAGAGGTCTATAGCACGGTCGTAGAAGAACAGGTCTGGACACTCGCCTATCTACCAATGTATTTTGCTTGATCCCATTGTTTGGCTGTAGTTCAAGTTACCGAGAATATTGTACTTTTTGGCGCTGTAATCCGGGCGGTCGGACTCAAACTCCACCCATTTTTTTCCATTGTTAACATTATAAAGTAAATAAAAGATTTCTGGAGCTATGATTTAAAATATCGAGCGAAGGAAGTATTTCATAAATTGATAAAAACTAAGTTTTGATAAATTGTTTATCTTAGTGGGAGGGAAGTGGGCGGAGTTTGAATTCAACCGCCCGGATTACAGCGCCAAAAATGTATAGCATTATCGGTAATTTGGCGAACTGCAGCCAAACAACAAGGGGTCAAAGTTTTCATGCGAGTGTCCAGACCTGTTCTTCTACGGCCGTGGTCTATAGATACAGCCCTAAGTCGCGCTTGACATATTAAATCTGGATTCATGACGAAAACCCCAGTGTTCAAAGTCAGGAATTTACTGCAAAATAATGCTTTCAGTTATAGTGACGATTATGACCAAGAGAGGTGACGCAGTAGTAATTAACGGGATTCGTGAGGACTCAGGCTTATCATCTGTCCGTCGTCGTAATTAATGTTTTCCGTGGATTTCCGAAATTACCCACTCCAGGCAAAATTTTGGGGTGGTTACTCAGTACAAGACATAGCCGAACATTCCTTGTCTTCTGAGCCTTTGGCTTCATCTCTGATAACATGTCTGTTGACGAGACTGAGCGGATATTAACGCATTGTGTGAATTTAAAGTGGTGAAAAAGTACATATTAAAATTGTTGGCGTATTTTTAATTCCACGATTTGTACTTTTAATTTTTTAAAATTTATTTGCTTGAATTATGCTTTTTTGAACATACTGTTTATTGCTATCGCAAAAAAGGAAAGTATTAATATTTTAAGTGTTTCTTTCTTACTGTAACTAAGGAGACGTGTTATAGTAACGACGTGAGCTATATGAAATCAAATTTGGGATGATTTTCCTGTCGAGAAAGTAAATTAACTATTAAGTAATTAGTTTCATTCTCATCTTTGCTGTTTAAGATGTGACATAACACGTGTTCTGAAGCGGGCGTTTTAACAGTAGTGCATGAACTTATGAAATGCTCACAAATGCTTTATGAATGCACATGCAACTATCAATTTTGTTGTCAAGACATGTAAGTTTCAGCAGCCCACTCTGCAGGACACAAAGTGAAGTTTAAATAATTTTATTGGTGGAATGTCTGTAGAAAAGTTAAGTGCACGTCTCAATCTAAGTTTCATATAGGTATATCCTGTTATAACATTTTTTACGGCAGTATGAAAAGACTGTTTTCAACTATGTTGGAGAACTTAGAACCAGTGTTTGCAATGAGCATTGTATTTAACAAAGACCTTCCGACCTTGGCTGAAGTGTATTTTCTTTTCGTACGTTGGCACAATTGGCGCATGTTAAATATTTTCGTAAAAAACCTGTTTACCAACACACCGCAATGCAATGGTTTAAAACCCGTGGTAGGCGGCCCCCTTAAGGGCGCGAACTACCGCAATTTTCATCATCATTATTTTATTTTGTATTTGTACCAGATATTTTTTTTTCTTGTTTTAGACACAAAATGTGACTAAATTTGACTCTTAAGAATTTTTTATCTCTCATAGTTTTCGCGTAATGGCTTGTTAAAGTCATATTATGCATGTTTCCGTTTTAACGACTACACTAAAACCAACTGATATACCAAACTCAAAAAAATCACAGTGAATAAAAACATTGCAGGCTACAATGACATGCTCATAAATTTAAAAAATAAACATTACTTGTATTTTTGAAAAAAATATTGAACTTTTTAAATTTTTATTTTTAGTTTCAGCAATTTTTTAAAATTCAAATAATTTTTATTCTTTAATTTCATGAGCATGTCATTGTAGCCTGCAATGTCTTTATCCACTGTGATTTTTTAAAGTTTGGTATATCAGTAGGTTTTAATGTAGTCGTTAAAACAGAAGCATGTAAAAATATGACTTTTACAAGTCATTACGCGAAAACTATGAGAAATAAAAAAATTTCACAAGAGCCAAATTTAGTCACATTTTGTGTCTTAAATAAGAAAAAAAAATATCTGGTACAAATAAAAAATAAAAATATGGTGATGAAAATTGCGGTAGACGGCGCCCTTAAGGTTAGTGTTTCTTTTTGTGTATAGGAGGAATGAAGAGTGCCAGTGGCAGAAACCAGATGTTATAAGTAGGTGAGGGAATAAAAACCTTTTGAGACAAGCACCATGAACTTGAAAATGTTAAAAAAGTTTTGTACAGTAGTTTTACAAAATTTAAAGCAAACTGTAAAATATATGTACGCAGAATCATTCAGCTTTTAGGAATAAGATTACATGTCCGCTTGGCGTCGAGTGGACGTATTGATTACAGGAATCTGCTACTGGAGCACGGTCGACTCTCATATCTAAGCATCATCGTCTAACATGACGATGTGTTCTTTGTTAAGGTCAGGTTTTTGTAGAGACTGCTAGTCTTTTTTTTTCTGCAGTTGATTCGCGAACTATACAGAATGTTTCCGAACACCAACAATCTTCCAGAGGTGACTCCGTGAAATAAAATAAACAGAAACTATAGAAAGCACCTTGCGTCTGAACTTAATCTGAATGAAGAATTGAGTCCTTGAGGTTCAAATAATAAAACGGTATTTTCCAAAAATGTGGATAGCTAAATTACTTGAAAGGACAAATTGTGGCAAATACCTTCCGCCCATATGAAAATAACAGTGGTGGTCAATCTCTAGTTGCATACTACATATGATACAACATGTTGTTTACAGCAAATGTCCACCATATCTGTTCCCTGAGAACAATAAAACACACTCATACGCAGAATTGCCTACGCACTAGCCTCTGTGATGCTACACCAAATACGTAAGAGCCGGTGTCACTAATCATGCAGGATTTTTTCCAATTTCATCCCAAATCAAAATTTGGCAAGATTTATTTGAAAATATTTCAATAACGACTTAGCCAATAGTCTTACATTTATTTCACTATACGCATTATATTGCATGTATCAAAGAGTAATTGTGAATAAATGCTAATTAAAGTTTTAAGGTAAATAATTATTTATCAACATGGAATAAAGACAAAACAAATCCTAGAAGTAATTAAGTCCAATAATTCGCACCTAATAATGTAATGTAATGCTTCAGTCAAGAGATATTGCAAGTAATACATCACAGCCTTCATTTGCTATGCAAAATTGAATAATTTTAACAATACCGGTGACGCAGCCTCTTAAGTGCATTTTGAACGAAAACGATAGGTCCTAAACAGTTGCAACAAGAGGATCATTTTTGTTACCTTAGTCACATAGTTCAATAAACCTATACCAAATGTTTGAATTTACTGACGCTAGAAAAGTTGTGTGCTAGTAGCGGGTGGTCACTCCTGTTAGTTTTACACAGGTGGAAGGTATTTACGTGAATTTTCTGTGGATTAATAGAACCCAACAACGCAGCGATGTTCACGTTAACTGTCCTTCTAAGAAATTTAAAACCGAGTGAGTCGGCGCAACAGTAACACGTTGGATTCACATTCGGGTAGATGCGGGTTCGATCCCCTGATTTCGGTTACTCATGGTTTCCCAACATCGCTCCAGGCGAATGCTAGGATGGTTATTTAAAAAAGGTCATGGTTAATATCCAGCATCGGTCATTGTACCAAGTTGTGTGTCACCGTCTCTAGTGACCTCGCTGTCAATGAGACGTAAACCCCAATTACCTTACATTACCAAGTAACTAAGTTTCCCATATTTTGGGAAAATACCCTTTTGTAAGTTGAATTTCAAATGTTTATTGCTTCATTAATATTAAGTTTGGACACAATGCGTTTTATATAGTTTCTGCATTTTTTTTTTACAAATAATAAACGTGCTGTAGTTTGTGGGTGTTGTTCGGAAACATGATGTATGTATGTCACGCTGACGGGAATGAGGTTGCAGGGTCCGGGGTGTCGGACGATGAGGTGTTGACGCAGGCTCGTGAGATGTGGCACTCGATGGACGAGGAGCTGCGACATGAATACGGCGAGGACTACTTCGAGCAGCAGGTGTTGAAGCTGAGGCACGCCATACGGTCCCAGGTGAGTCTCTTATCAACAACCCTCACCTCACATGCCAGTCCCTTGCGAGCGTACAATACACTTTACTTTCTGCACTGAAAATATATGTGATTATCTTAACCGAACACTTTGATTGTTTTAGTAAATTTGATATTTGAACGAGATATGGTTTGTTCAGATTTGGCCAATGGCCACAGCCATTGGCATACCTAGAAATATTCATTTGAGTGTATTGCACTGTCATACATTATATTTTCTTGGCGGTCCTGAATGTTGACACAGTAATCAATGGCATTGTTGTTATTACTGTTGTTATTTTTTTTGTCTTGTTAAATGTGTGGAACGCAGCCCGACGTTTTATAGAAGCAAAACAAATCCTGATGTTTGCAAAAGAGGGGTATCTAAAACCCTCAATTTCTCCCCTCTTAGATTATAAGATACTCTCATGACTGCATTTATAATTTGGATTGTTACAACACCAGAACTTGGTTTCTTCTAAAGTTCAAAATGTTGTAAAGACAGTTTAAACAGTAACGGCAACTAAACATTACAGTACTGCCTATTTTATCAGAACTACGACTGATATAACAATTTTTTTTTTCAGTGAACATACATTTTACTGCAGTTTGCATTACTGTAGGTTATTGACAGTGAAGTGAGACCTTATAATGGCTCTTTTTTCTTTTGACTCTTTCTTATTTTTCCACCCTTGTTAGTTACATATATCTTGTTGCCGTGAAAGTAAAAAAAAAATACACTTATTTCTATTAAAGATACACACATTAAGTTACTGTTTCGCAATTAGCTGACACGTGTCTAAACCATTAAAATAGTTGCAAGAAATACTCACAAAGTTTCGAATTAGTTACTTTTTTTTACAACAGTACACAGCACGCCCCTCTCGCTTGCTGAATTAGGCCACTGGACAGTTCTGCAAAAAGCATTTCATGTGTTGCATGCATATATAGCTGTAACTTTCACAACGTCGTACTGTGGCGTGAACTTACAATTGCCAAACACAGATATGGCGAGGTTACTCGATATGTCGAAGTTACAGTAAATTATGATAGACACATCCAAAAATGGAAGCAACTGACTCTACCGAATGCTTGGCTCTAGAACTCCCATATTGAGCTGTGTCTCTGGGAATTGAATGTATTCCGGCCACTGAATGACAATGAAGTCGTTGCGAGCACATTCTAAACGACTCGAGATACATGCATAACTCGTGTGGTGGGAGGCCAATCTCGCACTACGTGTCGTACGATAGCTTCTTGCGCAAGGCAGAAGTACCATATGTCATCAACAGAAATGGACGTAAACATAGTACCAACTGTGTGGAGAGGAATATGGCGAATCAATTAGCGTAGCTGTGATTCATCAGTTTTGAATGGATTTAGTGGAATATTGTTTATACACGCCGCTACTGAGTGTGGTAGAGAATAGGTAAAACACTCCCCTTTCATTCGAAAGGATCTGGTTTCGATACCCGGCTCCGGACATCTTTATTTCAGTAATCCAGGGTTTTTCGAAATCACTCCAGGTGAATGCCGGGATGGTTCCTTAAAACAGGTCCAGGCTGACTCCTACCCCTCTTCCCCCGTGTCCCTTTTACAAGGCATTGTGCTGTTCGAGGGCACGTAAAACGTCGAAACAAAAAAAAAAAAATGTGTCCACAATTTTCCACTTAATCAATTACATTCATTGCAAGAATTTTCTAGACATTAAAGATTGCTTACGTTAACAAGAAATTCGTACTAAAAAAAAAGCCATTAAAACCACCAGTGAAAATTTATTTTCGTTTTAAAAAGTTATAAAATGTAAATGATCTGTGAGTCAATTTATATAGATTTCTTTGTTTGAATTGTTATTAGTATTAGTTTTATTGTGGATACATACTATGAACGGTAAATTTCCCGTTTGACATGTCATTACTAGAAAATAATAGTGTGTTCCCGCCTCAAGCAGGGTCATTTTGTGGATGAGAAGGTAGGAGTGAAAGCTGACTGTGATGCTCGATTGTCCTGCCCGAAGAATGGACAATGGAGCACTGACGGAATGAAAAAGGCGGAGAAAACAGGAGTTCTCCGAGATCGAACCTTTATCGGGACATGGGAGGCGAGAGATCTAACCTCGTGATCACCGTGTATATATTTTTTTATTTAGACGGAAAAGTGATAAGCGTCAAGTTGAAACAGCATGGAGTAGAAACATAAAATAGTTAATTGTTTTCTTGCTGTCTATAATGTGCAACACTGCGAGAGTGTAATGTGCATGTTGCAGACGAGCGACTGCTCGGCGGTGCTGAGCTCTCTGACTGACGCGGCAAGCCGTACCTTCCCCATGGCTCGCTACACTCCAGTCACCTGGTCTGAGAAGTTGCAGGCCATCGTCGCCACCCACCTGCCGCGTTCAGTCTACGACGTCATATACACGTAGCTGCCACCTACCTGCCTGCGTCCCTCCCTCGCCGTCGACGCGATGGGGGCGTACAGCGTCGGTCTATATTATACTTCCAGGCTTAGAGCCGCACTACGGTTCATTCTTCTACAGTTCAATGTTATTAGCTTGGCAAATGGCAATTTGTGCCGCTAAGTTGCGCAACAAGGTCATAGCCAGGGTGATGGGGGTTCCGTGGAATCCAGACCCCTCCTCCTTACCGTTTGTGAAACTGCTTAGATAGCACCCTTTTACACCTTGAAATTCATATTTTCCCGTGAAGGGTTCCCGAATCACATGCTTTATTTGGGGATTTGTCGGTGTTACTTTATAACTTTTACAAATTAGGACCCCCCCAACCCCCTCCAATAAACAATCGTGACTACTGCTCTGTGCGCTAGTGGCTGGTGTTGGCTAGGGAGTAAAATGTGTTGTCTTTTACTATTTAAGAAGTTTTGAGGTTACAAAAGTGATTTTCTTTGTGAATAAAATTGAAAAACTAAAATGAATTTGATTTTCAGTAGAAAATTTAAATCAGGTGATTCTTTTCTTCATCTGGTCTAACTATTGTTAATATTCGTACTATCTATTATCTTATTAGATCCCCAACGCAACTAGCGACAGAAATTGCCCCTTGCCAAAAACTCGTCCATAAGAAATTCAAATATCTTCATAACTTGTTGCAGAATTAACCTTACCCGCCCGCCCAATTACTGTCGGGTCTCTAAAACAAAATGAATTATCATCCCGAGTCATTGGTATGTAAATCGATTTTGTGAAGATGTATGATTGAGAAGTTCATGTTTTCGGTTATGAGTTTGGAAAACGGCAATCCTAAGTAACAGTTTTATTGTCAACTTGTCAGGAAACATTTCACTGAAGTTAATATTTCATTTAGCATAATCTCTTGCACCGTCATCAATGGCACAACATTTCTGCGTCCAAAAACTGCTAATCAGAAACGAGTCACTCTGTCAAAATACTTGCCACTAAGTTTGCAAAAAACTATTTGCTAGAACTGCCATTTTTTAATAGTTAGTTTTTCTGTATTTACTCATTAAACTCGCAGAAGAGGCTTGGATAATGGGGAGAGATTCCCAGTGCCTGATAACTATGAGTTGCATTAATGATCTGACATGTTTCTATCGTTCACAGTCTAGGCATATTTTAGACCAGCACTGGTGTAGTACTGTAATATAATCAGAACAAAAAATGAACATTAAACTACCAATTGCTGCTCCAATTCGATGCAAGTGACTACATCGTAAACTAAACATGCCAATTGGAACATGGCCTCAGCTTCTTTTTAGCTTCAGCCAAGAACACATTTTCGAAAAATTCAGAACTTTCAAACATAACGTTTATATCTATAAAAAAAAAATTCTGCATAGACACCACGCCATACCGTTCATTGCAATTAGTTGTACTATTGTATACAAATAATATATACCAACAGTAAAAAAATGCAAAAAAAATATAACATGCACCTCATCATTTGTTACTTTTCTTCCACTTCACTTGTATATGGTTATACATCCCAAGTTCTTTGTGTTGTTCACTGACATAATGACCATGCAAGGTATATGAAGTATATATACTGTATTTCCAGTGGTAAAATTGACGAAATTTAAAATTTATCTTGCTTGGTACGAGGCAGATACCAAGTATGACAGCGCCTGCCCGCACTGTCAACTTGGTAAAGGATATGTACCAACTTATTGGATGGGAAGTACTCTGCCATTTTCCCAGAAATCCAGGTCTGTTCCATCACACGATTCCAACATATTTAGAGAATTAAAGAGAGACATTCATGAACATCAGTTTGGACCATGGTGGAATAAATTTTTTAACAAATTTGGAGATCACCTAAGAAGTAACAAACGTTCAATGTAATATTTTGGAATCTGATCGATTTTTATTTGGCTATTTTTCATACACTGTGTTAATCACTGATTGATTAGTAGCAATTCGGCCTACAGGATGAGTATGAATCCAACAGACAAACTACGGGTAATTCCTTTTAAAAAATAATATATGTTGTACATTTAACAGTTTGACTGATTGAAGAGATTTTGGTCAACACTTAACATCTAGATCTTCAGCTCTGGTGAGGAGTGACATGATGTGATAATGGAGCAGCGCCAGAATGAAGGGGCGGGGGAAACAGGAGATCCCCAAGGAAACCCACCTACTAGCAGCATCGTCTGGCAAGATTCTGTAACAGTTTGATCCAAAGTGCATATTTAGGAAGGTACAAGCAGTTGAAAATAAAGTTTTAGAATCAATTTTAATTAGAAAATTGAAAACCATTGGAGGTATCCCAAATACTAGTTGTATATAGCTTGAATGATAATAAAACATATTATCCAATCATGTTAAATAGGTGAGACTCATCCCACTTTATAAAAAAAGAGGCAAGGAGGTTTATGCTTGATTTTGATTGCATGAAATTTCGTTATGTAACGTTGTATCGTAGTTGTAACATAATGAATAAAATAGCAAGTGTAAATTGACAAAATAGTTGCCATAGTTGAACACCATCAGGCCAATAGTTTTCCTAAAAACAGCAACTGTAGTACAGGAGGATAGGATGGAGTGCATTTATCAAACGGCTGTGTGGGTATGCAACACAACTGGCACCGCTACCACGTGTGTCGCAGCAGCCAAGTCGTCACGTTGCTACCTCCTATCATGACAATCTGTGTTACATTCGCTGTAGGGTCACTTGGATATTTTCACTTGTAAAAATTGGGTGAGAAAGGTTATTTTGTTGATTTACACCTGCTCCATTATTAACAATAATAAAACTATGATACATTGTCACCAGTTCTCAGAAGCAGAAAATGCTCCGACGTAGGCAACCTATGTAATGTCTCGTCTATTATGAAGTCGGAAGAGACAAAACCAGTGCCTCACGGAACCAACAACAGGAAAATAATAAATGACAACAGTCTGTTCAAAGCAACAATTGTAGCATCCTGAAGGAAGTGGTTCTCCAAAAAACTGAAGTAAAAATGGCCGAACCTGGAATGAAACCCAGGTCCTTACGAATGTGAGTCAAGTGTTTTACCAGTGAACCAAATTACTCATTGGCAGATTTCTGAATTCTTTGCTCCAGTGGGAATCATAATGGGACACAATTACTCTCCTGTAAATGAGCCACAAGAATTATTCTCTTTCTATATGTGTGTGTATATGTGTAAGAAAGAGAGAAGAAAGAGAGAGATGAAGTATGGAGGGTAAACAAGCTTAAAAAATTGCTGGAGCAGGGAGTTGCATTATTTGCTTCTCTCGAACCAAAAAAAATTCATAAAAAATATAAAAAATTTGCTGTTCTTCTTTTAACTGTTACAAGGCATTTGTAGTGGCCTGTTGGTGTTATGGGACACCTCATAGTCAACTAGTTCCCTTTTACATAACACAGTATTAAAAAAATTCTTAATGGTATAAATATAAAAGTTTTCAGTTTTGTATGTTTACATCTGACTGGTATAAAGCTGAAGGGCTTAGGTCCGAGTTTCTAGTTTCGACGATAGTTATTTTTTAAAACATAAACCGGAGCTGATATTGTAAAATCACTCAGTAACTTTGTCATAACAGATTTATACTACAGTATGTGCTCTGATTTTGTCAAGACAAAATACAGCATGATGGTAGCTGATTATTTAATTAAAGAAATTACCTGTTAATTAATACATTAGCTAAAATCTTATAATATTTGTCTTGAAAAATGATGTTACATGGTAAAATCAATTTGCAACAAAGTTACAGAGTAATTTTACGATATCAGCTTTTGTCTTGGTTTTAAAAAAATAATTCTCTTGTAAGCTGGGAAACTCAGGGCCGTGCCCTTCAACAGAAATTGCAGAATATTTTTGAATCTAATAAGTGCTGGAGTTTTTTGTCTTTATGTTCGGATGCTCATGACAGACACCTTTTATTAAAATTTTACTACCATATCAAGAGAAAAGAGTTTTATCACAATCTCGTATATTGTTCAGATTGAAACAGGATTTGCCCAAACAGCAAATATCTGACCTATAAAATACACTTCCTTATTTTGAAATTATGAGATAATGAAGGAATAAATCCTGGTTAGATCACAATTTTGTAGGATTTTTCCTTATTGATCTAGTATTTCCACCATAAATAAACATAAATTCTGCTAAAAAAAACATTTTGTTACATTAAAATGGCAGACTTGTGGATTTTTATGCACAGCTGATTGTGACAGTGTATTTGCTAAATTATTTATGAATTAATTTATTTGGACTTGTATTTTGGTGGCGTAGTTAAGGCAAACTAAATCACATAACTGACAACTACATCACTATTTAAAACAGATAATCAAATACCACTACAAAGGTTTGGAAGGGAGAGTTATGACTGGCTATATTACATTTTAAATTATTATTTTCTAATCTGTTACAGACTTTAGGAAACAATGTGTGAAGAAGCAAGCTTGAACATCAGCTCATCAAATCTCAAATATAATGTTTCATGGAGCAACCCAATACTATAAAAAAAGTTAAATATGGCATATTTACACATATTTAAGTGTCTTGCAGGAAGTGAGAGCTATTGAAATGCCTTACTTCTTGGCATAAATGAACTGTACCTAGAGATAATTTTTTTGTTGTTCAAATGCACTTAATTGTCTGTCTGCAAAACTTGTACAGTAGTCACTTAGTGAAATGTTTTGTAGTATTTTCATTACGTCAATAATATATATCTAAAAAATTAAATTATTGTGATCTATACAACTAATATTCAAATCTATCAATTAACTGGCTACATTTGTAGTTTTATGTTTATTACAGCTATAGGCCTACATTTTTGTTGTTTTACAAGAAAGTAAAGAAATATTATAATTTTTTTCTAACAAACTGTTAAAACTGTAAATATACTCATTTATTATACATCTGAAATAGAGTCCTTATCAGCATGCTTGCAATTAAGTAGCAATGTAGTTTTCAGTAAACTAAACACCACATCTGAAACACATCATTGTTCTACTAGTGTGGATTTTCATAAGTAGCAATGTATGAATGTTAACGTGAAATCATTGTCATATTTTTTGAGCTAATAAAACAATTTACAAAAATAAGATACCGTAATTTTTATTTGGTTATTGCATACTTCTCCCACTTTGTCAAAAGCAGTTGATGCACAAGCATAGGATCGATGTGCCAGGCGCACAACAACTCAAAATTCCTAAGGAGGTGAGGGGAGAGGGGAGCAAATGTATTAATTGCTGTTATAATTTTCATCTTTAAGAAGCTACCATGGTCACCATCTCAGATAATAGTTTTATTTCATAAAATGACTTAAAATAACATATTGTTGCGAGTCGCGACTATCCGGCTGAGTGGTGTAATATAATACAGTAGCGGCAGAGCAAAGACACTCCCCTTCTCTCCCACCCCATGGTGCCATGACTATCTGGCTCAGCGGCGAAAGAAGATACAGTGTCGGCAGAGCTATAAGACCTCCTTGTGCTCTGTACGGATTGTATCAACTTGAGTGATGCCACAATAAATGAATACACGCCGCAATATCGGAGAGCAGTGTAAGCTGATATAGCAGCGGCAGTAACAAAGAGGTTTAGTGTACATTGTGCTGCCCATGTGCGGTGGCGGCCACCTGCACCCAGTATCGGGTAACAGGGGATATTGTGATATAGAGTATTCCTGTTCATGCTCTATCTTGTGGAGTGGTGCTTGACCCTGATGCGACATCTTTCAAGGAGGTTTGAGATTAAAAACTTGCCGAGAGAATTCGAGACTTTAGAGTAAGTATATAAAAGAGAGCTGCGGCAGAGGCAAGAGAGTTTTTGGCTGGCAGGTGTCTTGAGTAAGTTAAAGTGATAGTGACGAGTGGCGAGAAGTATTGGTTTGCAACGAGTGTTCGAGGATGTCTGGCGAGTTGGATCACGGCAAGTAGTGGGAAGGTGTTTCTGGGCTACAAAAGGTTCATCGGTGCTCGTTCATTGGGTCCACCAGTGATTACTGATTAGAAAGACTTTCCATGTACAGAGAACATGTATAGATTATTTAGATTTTATAACCTGTATGTAAATAGTAGTTATTTGTTTTGTTTGACATCTATTTTGATTAATCGTTATAGAAATAGGTTTTTTTTCATAGACAGTTGTAAATAAACTAGGTTAACTTTATTAATTTTCTTTTTTTTTTATCAAAGACCTCCATTCCGAAACGTACCTAGCCCCAACTTGTAACAATATTATATTACTACTTGCGGAACATGTAAAATTTTTGTGTGTAGACAGGTAAATTGTTTAAGTTTAGTCCCTGCTTCACGGATTCAGAAAAAAAAGGGGTGGGCAATATACCCTAGCCTCCTTTTGTTGTTGCGCATCTGAATACTGTTTGTAGTGCAAGATTAAAAGCAAGTTACATTTACATTAGTTGTTGCAATGTACTTATCTTCAAGTCAATCACAATTTTAAAATTACATATATCTTGCATGTACTAAAGGTGTGAGAATTGAATATGTATAGATACAGAAGCAAGGCAAAACTTTCTGCACGACTATCTTGACAGGTAGCAATGTTCTTGTTCCATCTGTTGCGATCACCATTACCTTAAGTGTACCGACAGAGAATGCTTCCAGAAGACAGTGGGAGCCACAGTTGTTGCAGCATTCAACTCCCACCAAGGCGATAAGAGATTCGTTGCTAATGGAGTTGCCCCGGAT
Organism: Medauroidea extradentata; assembly: GCA_003012365.1. Classification (NCBI taxonomy): domain Eukaryota; kingdom Metazoa; phylum Arthropoda; class Insecta; order Phasmatodea; family Phasmatidae; genus Medauroidea; species Medauroidea extradentata. The sequence goes on from PNEQ01084944.1 coordinate 62,447, forward strand.
TTTCGCATGTGGGAATTGTGCCCTACAATATAGTTGATCAGCCAGTATTCACAGGGATCTCTCCACCCCTTCTTACTTTAACTAACCAAAATGTATACGCTTCATTTCTACTAGACAGCAAGATTAACATATTAAATTATGTATAATCAGCAACATACATATTCAGTGTATTATAGACAGAGGCAGGAATACAATGCTCTAGCATCATAACTAGCAGCAGTAGAAGTACTGACTTGAGCACAGTGTACCATCTAACAGTGTAGTCAATGCCATGTGCATACAAAGGTTTAAAATATAGAACAATTACTGTTCCTTCGCTACTTATATACCCATACAGTATAACTTCTATGGCCTCGGTGGGAGAGAAGAAGAAGAAGGAAAACTGGGCACATATCCAGTAAGTGATTGCTTCCAATTTTCGAAGTGGTCATGAGGATGTTACACTTGGCCAGTATGTTTCGTTACTTCATCTCGTATTTCCAAGAGGGTGCAAGAACACGCCTAGTAGGTTGCTGTACACTGCAGAGCTTTACGTGCCTACATGATGTATGTTTACAAATAGCTTTTGAGAATTGTACATGCCGACCATAAATTTCCATTTTCCACTATAATTACATGTGTATGCTGAAAGTAAAAAAAGCTAAAATATGTTTTCAAAATCAGTGTTAGCTGTCAAATTTGCTATACAAAACTTAAGAGCTGTCTTTCAGAAATGTATTGCATTTTATAGTCAGTCAAGAATATCAAGTTGCTGTTGACTTATGAATGTTTGTAACAGAAACATTATTTTTAAATTCTGCCGATGGAGCCTTCAGAATCAATTTCAAACACAATTTATTCCATGAAGGGCTAAAATTAATTTGGTTAATTTATGTGTGTTCATCTTCTTGTTCATGCTTTTCACACTGAAGTACAAGCATGAAATATTAACATGTGGAATGCATGTTTGTGTTCACACTTCACTATGACACAAGGGTTGGTAGCCCTTGGGAGAGGGTGGGCTGTGGGAGGATGTCAACGTGACTCTCCCTGTACCTATGCAACTGTATATATGGCTGCTAATAACATTTATTATTTATGTTATAATTTGAGTAAACATTATGTAAAGAAAAAATTTCTGTTGTAACTTTAATTATTTCCTTCTGCCAAACTACCTTTTATTGTATTATAAAGTCATGAATTTGCAGTAATACACAGGAACAACAATAAAATACATTAAACATCACAACCTTCCAATTAAAATAAAACTGTTGAAATGATTGCCACCATCTTTAAAAGGCTGTGCTTTCATCTGTCGTCCGCCAAAAGTTAGAGCTTGCCAAGCTTTCGACGGCCAGAAAGAATGGAAATATTGGAAGCTTCCAGTTGGCTGAAGGTCATGTGGCGGACGGATGATTGTACCCCCAGCTTTCGCCTGTTATCATTAACTTCTTGCACTATCCATCTAATAGCAAGCTTTCTTTCACGGAGCACAAATACTAAATGTATAAAATAACCACTTATTTAAATCCCAATGTTGTACGTAGCAGCAATATGAAATAAAAATATAGGTAATTTTTATTTTACAAATTTTATTACAAACTCAAATACAATAGTATACACACACTAATTTATTATACAAATACCTAACAAGCAAGCTTCTTTCATCAGTCTCTTCAAACATGTCTTGGCCTTTCTAATGAGCTTATGGCTACCAAAACATAAACCAATATTGCTACAGCTGAAGATGAAATGGCTTTGTTCATTCGTGCAATATAAAACATTGTAAAATGTTACCATGCTTTGGGTAATTACAGCACACACAAATTACTGTCACATACTTTATGCACAAGCAAGCCACATTATTATCAACATTAAAAAAAGCAAATTATGACAAAGCAAAAACTTCTTTCAAACAAAAAGTATAAAAAATATGAAAAATCATTTACAAATAATACGTATACCATGAACCACATACATAAAAAAGTGTTGGTTCCAGTTGTCAGTTCCCAGTTCCAGTTCTTAGCCTTAATAAACAAAACCTAACCCAAGTTTTGTTGTTTTACTTTATTTGCAACACTATCCAACATTGCCAAATTCCAATTGCAAAAAAAAAACACTCATAAGCAAGTTTTATGTATTAAAAAATCTTACAAAATACTGAACTTTCATCAACAGAAAGAAAATACCTACTATACAAATTAAAAAATGTGGTGTACTCTGTGCACAAGATTGCTGTTGAATTATTTTAACGACTTATACATTTTGTTGTACGTATTTGTTACGAGAAGATCTGTTTCCAGAAGCTTTTTACTGTATCTGCGTTTGTTTCAGTTTATATATACATAAAGAACTTTAGTATTTTTATTTCAAACATTACAATGCAAAACATGGTTACTAAAACAAGTAGTTCATCAAATTTTAACTATATACTGTAATCATATACTTTTGGAAACATTGGTTACCAATCAAAAAGCTGATAAAAGTTACCACTTCCAATGTCTGCACTGCCTCAGAATTTCCAAAGCAAACAAGAATGCTAACAAAAACAACAATGGTTTGTGATATGACATCTTATGTGAAACTAGTTATAGTAGTTGAGAAATCATATACTGAATGTGGCTCTTTACTGCTGTGATGTATTATGCTTATTTTTCTTTTCATTTTTAAAAAATAAATTATCTACAGAAATTGTGTGTTACCTGAAAAAACTATTTTTCAGTGGGAGTGAAAAGAATTAAAAAAGATAACACATTCTGTGTATTAGCAATAGTTAGGAAGTATTTTAAAATTTACAGAATTCTTTATACTCGTGATAGAGGGTATAAACTGGAAATCAAGAACCAACTTCTAAAAACTGGAATCAGACAGCAGACTGGTAAAATATTAAAATTGCCACATCCCTGTTGGAAACATGCATAACAACTGCTGTTCATGAATAAAATAATTAAACAAACAATTCATAATTTTCCCTCATCAATATTCGCTCTACTCTTTACAAAAATACAATGCAGCCATTAGGCATTAATACACGGCAATAGTAGTATTCAATACTTCAAGATCACTCTTGATAACAACATACAAGTATTTCTGTATACGTGGTTAAAAACATCTGGCTGGCTTCAGCACAATATATTCTATTACAAAAATAAACACCAACAACGCAACATCAAACTTCATCCTTGCAACATCTTAAACTTATAACCATTCCCCTCACACACATAGCTAAAAAAATTTCTTATTTGCTTGGGTTCTCTAGAAAATACAGTAAAGAAACGTTTATCCGGACATCCAAACACCGGAATATTCTAAATAACTGACATTTTAAAAATATTTCTCTATATATCTTACGCATCACAAATTTTTAAAAAAAATTTGGCACAATCGCACTGCTTTCCCGCGAATATTTATAACGTAAACACCGAGTTAAAAATCATAGAGAACTGCATACAAATAGTACTGCAAGCTTAAAGTAAAAGCAGCTAAAAGTGGACCCGATCAGGTTTAGATGCACGAGTGGTCTTGGTCATAGATGAGAAAGTCTGAACAGAGTGTCATGCCTCCATATTGTTCATTCATCTATGGCGTTGCCGACGATGTTTTTGCTTACGTTTCCCGTTCTATATTACGGCAGCGATTTATTATGACTTCAGTCTTAAACCGCAAGGACGACAGACTCACTTCAATGAGCATTGCCATTTTCGATAATTTTACTCCAGTCATTGGCGATAATGAACAAAGAAGAATCAGAACACAGAAATTAACTTCTCGTGCAAAGTGGAAATTTGTGGTTGTAAATGTGGCTTCTTCTAGCAGTTGGAAGGAAGTAGGCCTAAGTAATGTTACGTTTCGTAGGCAGGTGTTCATGTTACATTGAACTACAGTTGGTTTTGTTCAGATACGTTGACATTTAAGTATTCTGTAATATATTTTGAGTTATGGAGGTTATAACCTCACTCGAAAAAATTTGTATAGCTTATGCACTCCCTGTTTTGAACCCAAAATATCGTAAGAAAAAAGATCGTTAGGATACGTGAGTAATTAAAGTATGTTTTAAGATTAATTTCCATTATCAACTGTTTGTGATTAAAATTTTTTTGCTGTCCGATGAGGTTCTACATTAGTGTTAATAGACACATCTAATATCCGGAATTTTCCATTATCCGGACTTGGCTAAGTCCCAGCGAGTCCGGATAAAAGAAACTCTACTGTAGAACTGTATTAATGTATTTCTTTACCATCGTTGGTTTAGGATTAAAAATTACATAAAACGACCAGGCATCATCATAAACACACTATGTGTATATGAAGATATCCTATATAAACCACATTATCAGCTTTCTTATTGTCTATTACATGGTTCGGGCTATTTATCACCAGTTTTTCACACTTCACTAACATCAACAAACGAAAACAGGAAATCTAACACAGAATAAGTAACCTGGTCCCACTTATATCCAGAATTTGCTCATGCAACAATATGTGTTTCACAACAGCATAGATATTAAGTTTCAACAAATGTAAAATTTAATTCTATTCACTGATAAAAAATAAATTGATTATAATAATGTACATTAAACACCTATGATTTTTAGAGGTAAATACGAAAAGATAATGTTTTAAATCACATACTCAAAAATAGTGTTAAATGTTCACATAGTGACCAACAAGTTTTGAATATAAAAGAGCACACTGTTAATCATTTAACAACATAGTGACTCTCAAAATAAAATTATTCAGTTCACAGAAATCCTTGTGTATTTCTTCACTGCATCCATGTCAGAAAATAAGTCTACTTAATAATTACACTGTTTTTACAATTGGTGTGTTATGTGAAAAACAACTAAAATTCACAAACAATTATGTTTACTGAGAACAAAAGTATCTACAAGTTTTAACAAACAATCACGCACAACAATTCAATCCAAACACCACGTGGGTTATGTGGTATTTCAGTGAAAATATTGGAATATTTTGCAGCTACCTCAAGTGCCACAGCACAAGGTTTGGGAACCACAGTTATAAATGCTTCATTTTTGCCTTCAGCTTACTTACACAATATTGTAGCTTAGTTACACAAGACAGCCTGATGCTGCATATCATCTTAGAGAACATAACCAAATACATAAATACAATATGAGGCACTGTACAATGTCAAGTATTGCTACTGGTTCAGAAACACAACTTACCACCTGACACTGAAAATTAATCACGTAAACATAATTTCAAATTTACTATGGCTACTACTACGGGTAGTGAACTACAAAGGGACAGCAATTTTACACATTATATTTGCACATAAACCATTCATAATGTGCTAATACAAAATTCATCTGTTATCTATAACAGATAGAGCTTACTATCATTCTCTCAATCCCGAGTCCTACAGAAATGCAGTATATCAAAAGCCTGAACTATTTATGGATAGAATATGTTCAATTTATTATTCTCACAACATTTTAAATATAAATAATGTTGACAACACTCTTCTGTGCAAGACTGCCTGATATTGACATTTCTCTTTTGAGAAATGTGTCTGTAAACACGACTGCTAATACTGTAACTTTTTTTCCCAAGTAGTCAGTACTTTAAAGGTCAACACAATTGGCTACCAGGCTTGTTTCTCGGAAGAAAAATGTCAAAATGACGCAAACATACCATTGTATGACTGTATATTTAATGGTAGCAACTGGATTACTTCCGCTGCAAAATGTTCACAAATTCACTAGTATGATAGCAATATACAGCAAATAAGTACAATCACTGTTTAAATTTTTTAACATTATGGGTTAAATTAATCAGACCATCAAAATACATCACAACTTCATGTCACCTACTTTTTAAAATATTTACAAAATTCTTACCATACCAATATCAACCATTCTTTAGTACGTATATAATGTGACATGTTCTCAACTATCCCTAGTAGCTTGGAAATACTGTACGTCCAGCATTAAATATACCATTTTCTTAAAAGTAATTGTATATTAACTCTAAGATATTTTAACTATCGTTATAAAGATTTCATGTTGGTAGCAATCTTGTCTATCATTTTGAACCCCTTGGGATGCCTCTGTCACATCACACTTTATTCCCATGCTTTCAGAAATAAGTTCCCGATATTGATGTAAAAAAATATTTGATATATAGGTGTTTGCTAACATACATATGATTTTTTTTTTATATCTACGTACTTATTTTTTAAACAAATCAAAATTAATTCACTTGTTTGATTTGGAAATATGTTAACTCACCATAGTCAAACCTTTTGTAGTGAAGCATTTAATGTGCAAACAATAAAATTAAAAAGTTGTCTACAAAAACAACATTAATGCTTTGTCAACTTTACTTTTTTGCTTTCAATGTTAATCATAATAAATAATGAATTATGCTTCCAATGTCAATGTGACTGTAACCTAAAAATAATTTGAGTTATGCTTTCCATAAACAATTGAATTATTGTTTAAAAATTTTGATCCAGGCAGCTATAGTTTGTTCAACAAACTGCACTATGCAGACCAGATATAACCCACACCATGGCAAGAATCAAACAGAAAACTGCCAACAGCACGTAGCTCCCGATTCCACCAACTGACAGGATGAACCATCTTTCCGAAATCTGGAACTTCGAGCTGGGTAACTACTTTGCATTGAATTATATCTAAATATCGACCAAGACGTCTCAGAGCTATTTACACATAGTTTAATGTCCTACGTATTTTCTGGCAACAATTCAGATGCCAGGAACACTTTAAAATCTATTTTTATACTGAACAATGGAAACATCGAGCAACAGGTAAATTAGACAAGGGACATAGGAGCCACAGAGGCCAAAGGAGCAGTCAGGGCTGAACATTCCACTGTACAGCCACCCTCGTGCACAACTGCTCGAGATCACCCACGCTTCTTTCGCTCTTAAAATATCCTCCAGAAGTGACTGAATACCGACCATACACGGTCCAGTACTGCCAGTCTTGCAGAGCAAACTTCCTCCATCATGAACTGCAGCTCAATGCTGGTAGAACTGTGTCTCGACAGTGGGCGGGCACATGTACTTGGTGAGAACGTACACAACCGCCTCGTAGGTGGACATCATGATGGCAGTGTTCGGTATCTGCCGCACCAGCTGGGTACCAAGCCCCCGGTACAAGCCTCTGTACCCTTCCTCCTGCACAACGGTGGCCAGAGTCTGCCAGAATGCACGGTACTTGCTGCCTTCTTCCCGCAGCCGCGTGCGTGCCACCTCTGTAACAATTAATTACACATCTGCTCAACCTCATATGCCAGGACCCCTGCCTACTACTCTCATATTTCTTGCAGGCACTACCTCCTCCTATGCATGTACAACATTATGCAGTAGCTTCCAAGTTACGGACTATCTCCCTGTTTCTCCATTATCACATAGCACAATACAATTGGAAAAATAACAAAATAATAATTAAAAACTATTAGACAGACTCTACAATCACCAAAGCCAGCTGATGAACACAGGCTTCTGTAAATATTCTAAAGAAAAAAAAATCCGGTTTACATAACTTATAACACTGATGTCAAAGATCAATATTCAAACATTCATCAGAATAAAAACTTACCTTAAAAAATTATAGGCTAGCATAGCAATACTTAAATGGATACTAATCAATCTCTTAAGAGTACTGTGTAGTAGTTTGAAATTTCCATGTTTGACGTGGGGGAACAGCTGAGCGATAAGAGCCAGAGAACCACTCTCGACGATAGGCACATGGTCTCTATTCGCAGCGCGCTGAAATGGCGTGCAATGTTTTCGTAGAACTCTTTTTCCTATAGGACTTTAAGTTGTGATCCTAAAATTTTATTTTTGCATAGTATGAAATAAAGACCAATGCACACACCTCATTTTACAATTTACGGAGTCTGGTCGTATTTTCAGAGTTACAGCAGTCTAAAAATGCAGTTTTTAGCCATTTCCAGAGGCCCAAAAATCATGTTACTAACAAGCATACTGAATTTTAAAACTGTGGCATACGTAGCTTCAAGTGGGTGTTCTTTTCACTGACAACAACAATAAGAATAAGTTTGGCGGTTTCGCGTAAAAAAGTATTCGCGTGACACACCACAACACCATCCAATGGCAAAGTACACAGTCCTCTTAAGTAAATATCATCTCACTGAAATATTTCAAAATAATTTTCATGCATGAAACTGGTTGTGGTAATATGTATTTGTGTTTATTTAGAGTATAGTACTTTATTTTTAGACCCTAACATTTACTAGTCAGAACTTTTTCTTTGACGCTGCACATTATAACGAAAACTTAAAGGTACTATGAAATTACGGTCATGAGTTTTGGCTGACATTTCAACAAGAACACTGAAAACTACTGATATTTAAGAAACAGTATCACACACAAAAGAATTTAGTGGTTTGAAATAATGGAGATGTATCTTATGTAAAAAACTGAATAAAACCAGGCACACATGTGATCCACTCTTTCAATACATAGAATGTATCACAAAAAGCCAGTACATTGCACATTAAATGGCTGACAGCACAGAGTATACGTGCAATGTTAAAAACTGTGACGTTTCTGGCCCTGATCTCAATATAGTCACAGTGGGTTGCCATTAATGGGTTGCGTTACTCCGCGCAATACATATATCAGTATAGACTCCCTGGCAGTGTGTCTATACCACACACTGTGTAAAATACTGACAAATTATTAATCTAAATGGCTGAAGTTCTATTAGCACCCAGTAAATTTATTTACTGAGATAATAACACAAGTTATTTAACATAAAATTAATTGTTAGGACTGAAAAGAATTATTAACAGGAAAAAACACAGGTAAATTTACAAAAATATTAATGGCAAAACCTATTGTGACACTTCATTCTTGTATCATTTAAGAAAAGAAAACAACGTCAATGTAAAATATAAATGCAAAAATCTTTAAGTGCAGCAACAATTACTTTTGAATAAACAAGAATTTTACTCCATAGCTATAATAATGTGAAATGTGAACTTAATGCTGTAATTTAACACAATTAAAATTATACCAATAGCTATATGCACACAATGAAAAATACAAAGAGGCTCCAACATTTGAACTTTGGAAGATTTCTACATAAGTAATCCAGAGAATGTTCTTCATGGTTGACTGGCTAACTGCCAATGCTTAACATGGTAGTAAGCACAAACAACAGGCAATTTCAAATTGCACGCTTCTACTACCGGATGACAGCACTTGGGCCATTATGTAGTTCTAGACACACAAGTGACGTCTATTCCTTGAACAGCAGCTACAGCATCACAGCTAACAATGAAATAAAAATATGCTGCCTAAAATATCTCTATACAGATGCACCTCAACAAATTAAGCACATATTTATCCCAACAATCCAGTCAATCTGAGAAGCAACTAAGAGTGACAAGTGACACAGTGGAATAGGCAAGGACAAAAGGAAAAATATGGAAAGCAGAACAAATTTATTTACCCACCTCCTTTAGAATAACGAAGTATATCAACTCTCATATCAATAAAATACTATGTGTAAATGAATTAAGAATTACACTAATACGTAGGGACCTGCAAAATTTGCGTTATTTTCTAACAATAGGTTGCGCTACAAACTATTGTACGCTCGTACCACGTCTAGCATTAGTAAAAAATTTCGCGTGCGCTCAGAAGACATCTTCTGGCTAATAGTAAACATTCTCCGATAGAGTAACAAGTAACATGTATGGCAGTCACAGTCAAATGACACCATCGCTGCCTACGAAAACACAAAACGTGTTTATATATGTATAGCACAGTGAAGGCTAGCACGTTACCAAATAATGAAGAGAATTTTGCAGGTCTCTGCTTATACACAAGGATCCGTGATTTTAGAGTAAAGTTTTTCGCTTCACCATGTTTCAATGCCTTATAAGCAGAGACATGCAAAATTCGCATTATTATTTTGGTAACACGCTAGCCTTCACTGTGCTATACATATACAAACACGTTTCATGTTTTCATAGGCAACGGTGGTGTCATTTGACTGTGACTGCCATGCATATTACTTGTTACTCTGTCGGAGAACTTTTACTATTGGCCAGAAGATGTCTCCTGAGCGTATCACAAAATTTTTGACTAATGCTAGACGGGGTACGAGCGTACAATAGTTTGTAGCACAACCTACTGTTAGAAAATAACTCGAATTTTGCAGGTACCTACTAATAAGTCACTCACACATACACAGTCTATTTGAGGAGGTCCCTTAACTACTATTCAGTGGACAATTCCAGTAAATTCCACCCAAATAACCTCAACACACAACCTTTACCCATATCTTTCAGAAATGCTTCAGCATATTTGCATCAGAAGAAGAGAGACTCAACATATTGGCACAGTTTGGCGACACTGTGCTGTTGCCATGTTTTACTCACACCTATGTCATTGGATCTTGTTTTCATAAGATGAGGAAAAACTACGTCTGACTGGAAAAAATGCAAAATCTCAGCTACCTAAAAATTAATTGTCACACACAATTCAGTAAGGGTGCCACAGAGAGCAGAAACAAGCAGAGAAAAGTGCAACTTACCATGTGGATAAGCAATACAGGAAGCAATTGTCTTGGAGGTGGCTCCTGCCATCATAAACTCCAAGAAGTCTTTGGAAGTCTTGGAATCTCCATGCTGGTGCCCACGATATGCCATCAGCTTCGCTTTAATAGCTTCGTAGATGACGAAGTGGATCACAGTCTCAGAGATGCCAAAGTAGGATGCCGTTATCCCTTTGTAAAAACCAAGTATGCCCTAAAACATAAAGAGAATAATATTAGTTAGTCATAATTTAATTTAGGCATAGTTTTTAATAACTTATTGCGAACAGAATCCATCTACTAGTTCCAAGTGGCCCCTATCTATACAAATTATTAATTTGGTAATATCGTGGACTCTAGGATTTCATTAAACTTAACAGAGGTACTCGCCTGGCACATGACTATAAAGTAGCATGTCGTACATGTTCCATGTTATGCGAAACTGCTAAATTTATTCTGAAAATGTTTACCTATTACAAGTAAACACACTGCAAACTATGCTTCTAGATTTTCAAAACTACAATACACCTTTAATAATAATGTTTTTGAGCCCCTTGAAATGGCCAAAATTTAATTTTATTGACTGATGTATCTGGAAAAACACCAACCCGATTCATATAACAGAAACAGAAAGAAGCCATTAGAATTCACGCCATATTTTCCACGAATAAACTTAATGTCCCATACAAAAAAATTCAGCAAAAACTCTTAATGCTAATTTACTGATCAGTGCACAAAGGCGGTGTTATTCCTGAAGGCACGTACCAGCTTCACCCAAATGGTTTACCTTGCGTAGCAGATAAAAATGTGTGGCTCAACAATTCCTCTTAAGAGGGTGAGGTACATAATTCAATGCTAAAAGTATTAATCTATAACTGTAGGTTTCTTGAAGCCAATTTGTGAAAATTAAACAATAGCAATCCTAGACAATAGTTTTATCCAATATTTAAAAAAAAATTGTTTCCAGTGTTATGAACTTCTAAGGCACAATCTCTGACGCCGTAACCTTGAGCATTTAACTGTGGTGCAAGAGATAATGCGTAACAAATTAGTAATGTTGGATAAATATTTACTCAAAGTTGGCAAATACCATTATCTAGGATTGTCGTCGAGTATTTTATCCATGTTGGCTTCGAAAAAACCGTAGATATCAATTTATGTTTTCAGCGTTTATTTATCTACCACGCACTCTTAAGAGAAGTTTACAAGGGCAAGACAGATGCCAGCTGAGCACCTAGCACATAGAGGCAATAAGGCAAGTGGTGAACAAGTAAGAGTCCGCCTTGCAGTTTGCGGGCAATCACTGTCATTGTAGTCCAATAGCAAGCTAATTATATCTGTAACAGTATGTTGTTATTACACGTGTCGAAAGCCAAAGGATTGAACTACAGATGCCAGGATGTATTTTCCTCCATTACCATCAGGAGAGAACTCAAAGCCCTAAAAATCAAGTTTTTAGCCATTTTCACTATTTTTTCTCTTAAATCACGTATGATAAAACTAAAGTAAAAGGTGACACCTACAAATATAGTTTTATACCCTACCTGAAAAAAAAAACTATGATCCCAGAACAGTTATTTATGGACATGTGTGTATACGTGCAAACACCAATTTTACAGAAAACATATTGTTAGAGACTCCTCTTAAGCTGTTGCCAACCACAAGTTTTGACTATGTTTGAGGGCCAGGAGGGAGTGATAAGGGCAACATTGGCACATGCACCACGTGCAACATCGCTGTTATGTGCAAGCTACTGAGCTGGTGCGCAAGCTTCCTGCCAGCATCTCATCGCAACGTGTTTTTAAGTGATGACCTTAAATTTTTATTGGCCCAGATGCAGCAAAGTCCAAATCTATTATTCAATTATTACACTTAGAAATACAAACATCAATCTTAAATAGCCATTTATAACTACGTTCTACATTTTTTAAGAAATATTAATAGCATGTATATTGTCTTGAAAACACTATTCATTCATAGTCTAGAACTGGTTTGTTTTCATAGGTAAACCTATTTTTATAAGTTTTATAGTTTCGTCAAAACATGCTACCTTCAAGTGCCAAGTAGGCTTAATGCAGTCTGTGATTAGGAATATGTTGAATGAAGACAGGAAATAAACAGCAACAAAGCAGAAACAGTACTGCACATAAAAAGTATGTAAACAGTGTTCCAATTAGAATTTTTTGGTACCAGAGTGCTCAAGTGATCATATCTAATATCCTAAATAATTATGTATTGGTGCTTTAGTATTTAGTGTTCAGAACATTGAAGCCTAGCTAAATATGAAATACTTTACAGCATTCCAACTGAAACACAATTTCTTATCATGTTAATTACCTTAGTTTTGGCAACATACAAGCAACAGTTCTACCATGCATGTAAAAATCGTTAATCCAAAATTTTAAAGCTGTTTATGAAAATTTCCCTGATAGCTTTACCCACCCAGAGGATGTAGAAAGATGTAAAACACCACCTTACCATTTGCCTGTATATCCTCTTTATGCACTGTGCAGCTGTCATGCGCTGGCCATTTCTCGCAAAGTCCAGCTGCAGTCTCGTCTTCACAAACCAAATGGGGTTAGTCGCAGTGGATGCCACGAAACCTGCAACACAAGAGCAACGTGGTTCCTCATATAGTGATAGGCAAGCACACCATACTGACACATAAAACACATGAAAATTATATGTGTGCTTGTGTATATTTAGCATAAACTAAATATAATGTTCAAAACAGCGCTGAGTTGCAGAATAGTATTAAAATTCAGAAAAAAGAAACAATGTACAAGATCATGTCTCCAATTTCCATATGCACAATTTTAATGAAATATTCAAGTTTCATATTTGAAATCAATGTAATGCACAAGTTGGTGCACTCGTTTTGGACCAAAAGACACTTAAATTCAAAACAAGAAGCAAACACATGGCTAAATGAAGAAATTGAAAACAGAAAACGATATGGAGCCGGTAGTTGTAAGTTTCTGTACTTAATCACTCTTTCGTACTTTGTAAACATGCCATGCCCAACATATGTGCAAAAATGTAAATAAAAAATATTTAATAGATGATATACATAATCCAGATCAGCAATTTCACTAACAATGTTTCTTTTTGCAATTCGATTTTTACCATCCATGTAATTTACGACCACTAATTCCGAAACATTATGCATGTTATGTTCTAGTGCCGGCGCGACCACATAGGCGAACTAAGCCACCGTTTAGGGTACAAAAAACGGTGGTAAAGTGGTCGAACGGAAACATAACCCTTCAAAATTTTGTAATATAAAAACTATTGAAATAGTGTTTTGTATGTGTCTATTAGAATTACCAGTTAAATAAAAAAAAACGGGAACTATTGTAGTAGTTTCAAAAGTATTTTTATGGGCGTCAGATTCTAGCAGTACCGTACGTGAGTTGTTAGTGTCGTCGAGTTTGATGGTTCTGGCACTTGGGTATGTTTTACTCTATTACTGTATTCGTACCATATATTTTCTAGTGGAAGTGCGTGGAAAGTATTGATGCAAATCCAAAAACTTTGTTCAACACGTAGCAAAAAGGTATATCGAGGTTACCTAGTGCGGGAAATAAGAAGGGAAGGGGACGCCATCAGGTATTTCGCCTAGGGCGCCAAATTACCTTGCACCGGCCCCGCGGTATTGAGCCATATCTTTGATATGCAAATCCCTACCCTAGCCCCCGCCAGGTCTCTGGTGATTCCAGGACCAATATGCAGCAGCAATGGTATGAAAGCGGGTGAAATGAGAGCCCCCTGACAAAACCCGCCGACCAACGTCCCTTACGCCACGTCTCCCACATACGAAACTCCAACAGAGTGACCCCACCGAGAATCGAGCCCGGATCGCCGTGGTGGGAACGGGAGGTGGTGTGGTGGGAAAGGCGAGTGGTCTGACAACTATAACACCGCGATCTCCAAAGAACAAGCTGCCTCAGCCTCGAGTACAAAAAAAAAGTTCGTACGCGTCAACAGCAAGATACGCTCAAAGTTACCACAATGACACATTGAGGTTATCAGCAACAAACAAAAAACCTATGTTTATGAGCACGCGAAGTACACGAGATTAACGACAGTTTGTGTGTAACTTACTAATTGCTACAGCTATTTCGAGGACAGCTATCTTGGCAACACACCAGCCAAGATGAGTGACAAATATAGCACCGTATCAAAAGACGGAAGATGGCACACCTTCCTGTTATTTGGGTTGTGGCCCTGACTGGGCTAACACAAGGGGGATTATTTGCACGGTTCACAAGTGTGGCCTGTATCTTACGCAACACCTCACGGTGATGTAATTAATATCTGGATATTTACATATTCTATTGGAGCGATGGCGAAAGATCCTAGAAGTAGTGATAGGCACTTGTTGCAACATCGGGTAAGCTCACTTCAGCCTCTAGGTTTTATCTTGCACGATTGCACGCAGATGTTTTCCAAAGCTCTCCACTTCGATGGTTTCCTGTGCCCTGCCTACCTACACTCACGGGGTACCTGCGACCAAACTGCTGCCTTATTTACCGTAATCCGGCTAAGTTACAATCCGTGCGTCTTTTTAACACAATCGAACCCAACTAATGCATCTAGATTTTTGACCCTGAAGTGCATTCC
Source organism: Medauroidea extradentata (assembly GCA_003012365.1). Classification (NCBI taxonomy): domain Eukaryota; kingdom Metazoa; phylum Arthropoda; class Insecta; order Phasmatodea; family Phasmatidae; genus Medauroidea; species Medauroidea extradentata. The sequence continues at coordinate 77,611 of PNEQ01084944.1, forward strand.
ATGCTCTATTAGGCCTAACTAACGAACTCGCATGTCGGAAGACACGGAACAGCGAAGTGGTTCACGAGAAAAATACGTGTGAGCTCAGTCTGCGTATGGTTTCCCGAATTCGCTTCAGACTAATGCTGGGATGGTTCCTTAACAAAGGCCATGGTCGACTCCTCTCCCAGCTGCTGCCATTGTACCAAGTTGTGTGTCACCGTCTATAATGACTTCGCTGTCTACGAGACGTGAAGGCCAATTACCTTACCTCAGTCTGCGCAGCAGTAAGTGAAGTAGTGCTGGGAAACTTCAGTGACCACAACGTCAACAAACACACACACACGTATAGAATAACAATTGATTTTGTTTACTTGGAATTATTGCAGTTATATTGATTTAGTACACACTAACATTTATTTTTTAAAATACGATTGAAATTCGCGGTAGTTCGAGGAGGGGGGGGGGGCAGGTATATATCCCAATATTATCTTTCACCTATGCCTAGAGATGGTGAAATCTCGCGAATTCAATGATCTGCATGTTAGAATCAAATATCCTAGTCATACTCAAGCCCTGTCTATTCGTTCATTGTCTGCTGTTCCACTGAGTAGCAGGTAGTGGACAAATGGTCGAGACGCCGAGTATGCATAGGATATTGATTCTAACATGCAGGTAATTGAATTCGCGGAATATCACCATCTCTACCTATGCCTAATATTCACGGCGCGGCGTGGAACCAGCAGGCTGTGTGTGCGTCACGATAGGGCAGCAGGTATGATCATAATAGAAAATTGGGAGTTCATGTATGGAAAAGTAACGAATCTTTAATTTAACACAAGAGTATTCCAGCTATGCAAAAAATATTTCACCAATTCTGTGTCAGAATAACTCAAAAAGTTAATCTAAATAACGAGAAATGGGCCTTTCTGTAATCTATTCCGAACACTTCGTGGTCGACACAACAGAAAAATTCCTCCTTACGAAGTTGCACTCTCTCTCTCACTCTCTCTCTCTCTAATCCATCGAAATATTTGCTAATGGCACATACTCATATTTCGACACAATTAATTTAAAAAGTCCTCTTAGACAGCACATTTTATATAATAACTTGGCGCATTAAAGTAATAATCTATTATTATTAAAAACTATTTTTGTTTGTTATTTTGTTTCTTCGGCGCTGCTGTGGCAGCAACAGTACAGGGTCGTATTTTCACAAATAGAAATTATTTTACAAACCTTGGTAACTAATGTAACGTTAATCGACCATCTTGTACACTAACGGTTTGTTTGATTTTAGTGCATAGACTAAATATCTCAAAACATGTATATGTCCACCTGAATTTACACTTAAATATTTTCCCAAAGTTGAGAAGTATTTTATGTATTATTAAATATAAAAAACAACTTTAAACAGTCATAAAAGTCTTACACCCATATAAAGTACAGGGATTTTACAACACTTGCCTGTAAATATGCATATATTGCGGATTGTTGCAATATTGTGCTGTTAGTCTGGTAACTTTAGTAAGCAGTTAAATGTTCCCTAGGTAAGTTTGGATGTATATCAACGTTTTCAACACGTCAGGACATCGACGTTATGTTCTTACAGTCCAACTGTAAAAAACCTGTGCTGTCACCTGCGTAGCCAAGTAGACGAAGGCGAAGAAGTCCTTCGATAAAGTACACTAGAAACCGGTATCGTCTAAATTCTAGTGCACTGACTAAGCGTGAATTGTACAGGCACTATCAGATGTAAAGTTTAGAGGCATCAGAACTTGGTGCTTGGTATCAGAACGACTGACGAGGGAGGGGGTGGATGGGTGGTTATATGTATCTGACGTCACGGGAACAGCACGCAAACAAGTCGTGCACGCAGACAGACACAACAATGTGTTAGAGCTCCCAGGTGTGAACATATCCTGGTTATCACCGCTACGCCATCTCCGCAAACAATACTGCCACAACGCCATAGGCTCCCTGGCAACCGCTTACCACCCAATACACTGGTTACGTGCTTGTCTTCTAGTCTCTAGCTTACGGTCCTCTGTTTACCCCGCTCCTTTCCTACCTTTAAGATAGTGCAATACATTCATTAAATAATAATTAAATAGTAACACTGGATTAAATACATACAGGTTTCGAGAATGAATTTACAAAACCAATAAAAGGTGGTGAGGTGAGAAGGTTTTATGGCTCTTTAAGGCTTCGCTCTTTAGTTTAGCTGTGGTATCGAAAATATATTTTTAAACGCGTATTAATACATAGGTACATAAAAAATTCATTCTTATAGTGTTAAGACTTATATATCATCGTTTGCATCTGAACTTTTTCTGTTGTAGTACATCAAAACAGATTTTTAGATTTTTGCCTCTGAAATATCACATATTTTGTGGTCAAAATAAGCCAAAATTAATCAAAATAATTGTTTGCTAGCAGACAGTACATTATAAAAAAAGTTTTAGCAAAATTGTGTATCGTATGACTGTACATAGTCACAATTTTTTTTTTTTCAAAACATTTGGTTTAAAAATATTTGAGTTATTTGCAATTCTTTGAAATAAATGAAATAGCACGGCGAGGTCTTAAAACCAAATGAGGGAGAAATGAGGTAAAGAGACAACACAACATCCATACTCGAGCCAGGATTCGAACCCAGGATCTCTCGCACCGTAGACCGGCGCCGCTTAACCGACTACGCTACAGAGGCCGGCTAAAACCCGCAAAAGGGCACACGTTTAATTGACAACTATACAAGCAAATATTTAAAACAATAAACATTTTACATTTCATTTCTGGAAGATCAATGCCATACGGCAAATTGAAGTTTTAATTATTTGTATTTAAAATTTAATATAAAAGCCGGTAAGCATTACGTAATTTTGAAAATAATGAGCTCATATATGTAAATAAATATATGTAGGTCGTTCGGGGGAAAGTGAGTACTAAATATTTAACCCTCGGAAAAAAATCATTAGCCGCTACTACATATAACAATAACAATAACATTAACATTAAAGCTGGACTCACAACCACCACGCAGCGTACGTACGTACCTTAAGGCCATGGTCTTTCATTTATTTCAAACAATTGTGGTCAGCGCTTAAGAGTGTTCAAATGCGATAAAATCATAATTTTATATTTTTATGAAATAGTATTAGTTTTGTAAACCATACTTGTGAGTACAGTTTCCTCTTACAAAACTATTTTAGCTCTCATAATTTTCTCATAAAGGTGCGTCAAAGTCAAAATTAGCGTGTTATGCTGCCATGCAAATAGTGAAAACAATTAACCTACTTAAATTAAATAATTCACCGTAAACTAACATCCCATGAGCTCTGCAATTAAACATTTTAAAACCCACAACATTATATTTTGAATTTTTTAAAAAGATCACAAACATACAAAAAATTGCAAAAGCAAAATTTTTTAAAATACAAAAATAGTTCATGGGATATTTTTTAATGATTTATTATGTAGCCCACAACATGTAATTTCACAGTGAATTATTTTACTTACGTACGTCAATTGGTTTTCACTATTTGCATGGCAGCGTAACATCAAAATTTTGACTTTGACGGACAATTATGAGAAAACTATGAGAGCTAAAATTGTTTTGTAACAGGAAACTGTACTCCCAAATATCGTCTATAAAACTAACACTGTTTCATAGAAATAAAAAATTATGATTTTATCGCACTGGTGATGGGTGACATGAGGTGAGTATGGAGCAACGCCAGAATGGAGGGGTGTAATCCCCAAGGAAACCCGCCGGTCAACGGCATCGTCTGGCACGATTCCCACATGCGAAAATCCGGGGTCTGGCCCCGCCGGGAATCGACCCCGGATCGCCTTGGTGGGAGACAGTAAATATTATTATTGAAAGTACAAATACTGATTCCATGTTCCACACAGGGCTGCGGTTGTCGTAGCGGCTCCCCTCCCAACAAGGTATCAGGACTGTGTTCCGGCGGGATCGGCTAGGATGTGGGAAAGCGCAGGACGACGGCGTTGGCCGATCGGTTTTCTCAGAGATTTCTCGTTTCCTTCACGCCTTATTTCTGACACTACAGTACTCAATAACTCGCCTCGTAAAACCCCTCACGAATGCAGAAATCCTCCTTGCTCAGCGCCGACCAAAATTCCTACACTTCCGTATTCCACGCTAGCAAAAACTTCGAAATTGATGTCGGTACGCCGCAAACACAGGCGTTATCAAAAGTTTAACTGAAAGGTGTACCGACATCGGCGAATGTGAAGTTACGTGACAGCTACGACCTTGACGCTCCGCATTCCGTGTGCAAACACAGTACATAATCGCAGGCCGTGAACAAAAGACAATCTTCGGACGAGCAAACTGCTGTTATTTGCGTACAGTACCAACCAGGAACAACATTCCGCAACAGTTACATACTGGCCTTCGTCTACACTATGCTGATCAGGTTACCAACACTCCTACGAATCGAATACGATACGACCAGAACGAAAAATACAAGAATTTTTTTCATATACCTAAGACGTCAGAAGTTAACAAGATTTCTCTCTATTTAGTATCCAACATCAGAACACGAAATTGAATACAATGTTGTTTCTGACGGCGGCCTCGTGCATTGCCATCTTATTCATTTACTATAGGCAGTACGGAACGAAGTGAACACTAAAAAAAAGGCCCTCTAAAGTTCTATTTTCAGCTCATTTGTATCGTTCCGCGCGTAACGGCTAAAGACCTCTCTAGACATGTCACTTGATGTTTACGCGTTTAAGATAAATTGTGAAGTCAGTAGAAATCTATACAGCTTGATTAAAAAATTTATTACTTATATAAAATATAATTATGTTGATTTCGGTTACTTTGTTTCAGTTTGGTTGTATTTAAATTGAAAATACACGGCACTACATGTCGTAATTTCGCTGCCAACCACACAAGCAGTTAGGCAACTAGAGTTAATGGTGAATTATATGCAGTAAGGGCTAGTGACACTTTTCAAATGTAAAAATTTTAGTGCTCAATTTATACCGAATGACCTATTTGTTATTACACGCAAATGTAAAATACTATTTTTTTTACAAGCGTTGACACATATACGCGACTTCAATGTGTTACTGCATTATAGCATTTATTTGTAGTTACATAAATTGTCATACTGTATGCCCAACACTTCTGCAATATTCGGTAGGGCTTCGTTTGTTCTATTCGAGTTACGTGGGACTGCATGAAGATAGACGAGCCATTAGTTTAATTATTGCTCCAATTATCTGAATACTCAAAGCATTATAGGTGGTTTGGGATAAAGTGAGCACTCAAAATAGCCCTACTATATCTCTATTTTCAGCCAATTCGTATATTTCCGCACGTACGGCTAACAACGGGTAATGTCTAACCTCTCAGAACACGTTACTTTAAGTTTGAACGTGTAAAATAAATTGTGCATTCGGTTACAACCTAAAAAGTCTAATATAAACATGTATTACTTACATAAAATGCAAGTACTGTATGTCTACTTCAATTGATCTTATGCCAGTAGTGTTGCATTTAAATAAGAAAATTAACGTTTTTACAATAGGTTAGTTCGTTGCCAACTACATAAGTAGTAAGGAAACTGTGTTAAACTACATGCAGGAACAGTGATATTTTTCAAAGGTTAAATTTGTAGTACTCACTTTATCCCGAACGACCTGTTATTATTATTATTACTACATATGGTTACATTAACTTATATTACCTTTGGCACTCAGTACAATTTTCTACAGTAATTATTTTTGGTAATCGTATTCACGATTTATACGCTACATACCTGAAGTAAAAAATATTCCTGTGATCGCAGTATGCACGTAAAAATAAATAAATAATTAAAGTAAAAAAACCTACAGGATTACAAACACTCGGCACGTAATATTCTAAGAGACCATATAGAAAGCACATCCATATATACACACATAACACATAATAAAACTATATAAATTTATTCAATTCAAAGGGAAACTGAACGAACTAGACTTGTACTATACACGCCTCTACATCATTGTGAAACATAGCGCTAGACGAATAATAATAATAAAAATAATATAATAGTGACGTGTTTGGCGCGCGGCTGTGGCGGTAGGTTATCGGCGACGTGTGGCGGGCTATCTGGAGTCAAAGACACATGACCTCCGCAAACCGGCTCGCGACTGGCACCGGGTTATCTCGGGGTCGTCCCGGCCCCGGTGAACGTCCCGCGAGTGGCGCGATGCACCAGCTCGACCAGCGACAACCATGATCCTACGCCTCGCGCCTGTCGCGTTTCCGGACTTTTCCCACTACATTCAATTCTGTTCAATGTCTTGATCCCGCGCCTATCTTGCTAGTTCACTTCGCCGACACTTCCGCGCACAGGCTAAGCGCCAAACAATCCCTGCCTGCTCAGTCGATAAGAGCTCTCAATATAACCACCGCACATAGATCATTCTCACAGATCAGCGATGACTCAAACTTTCCCGGTGTTTGGTTCAACTTCGACGTATGATCTTCAAGAACGTTGTAACGGTACCGGCCAATGTGCACTTCTCGACCGACCTGACTGACGTCATAGGTGGAGAACGTGGCAGTCCGTCGCATTGCCTGGGGGGGGGGGGAGGTGGGGTGGCGTTGCGCGTGCATTCTAACACTGTATTTTAAATTTCGTGATAATAAGGCTGTTATAAAAATCTTTAATATAATACGAGTTTACATGAAACATGCGACAGAAAAATATAGAAGTAATGTTTATGCCTTAACTTAACGTAACAATTTTAAGTTTTGACTCGAAAAGAAAACAGCGGCGTCCCCATTATAGCACCTAAGATAAACCACCACGGTCCCACATCCCCAAACCCAATTTTTTTAACGCGAGCCTTCCCTTTATTTCAGCTACCGTAAAACGGGGTGATTAGCAACACTGGGGTGAAGAAAAACAAAATTAGGAATACATTCCTAAGTTACACCTTTTGATTAAAATCAAATTTAATTTTTATAAGAGCACTACGTGTAAAAGGTTTTAACTTGCCTATATAAAAACAGACTTTATACCGAATATTTAACTTTAAAATTATGTTTCTATTCACCCCAGTGTTTCTAATCACCCCGTTTTACGGTACAATGGCAATGGAAAATGTCTGTTTTTAGCGTTGATGGTAACAGTAATTTTTAGCTACAGTAACTGTAAGACAATTTTCCAATCTCATACATTTTCCCCTTAAAAAAAATTAGCTCAGCCAGTTTTCCTTTAACGGTATTTCAAAGTCAAAATTTGCATGTTGCATGTTTTGCTTCATACAACCTCTAAAAACCAATCAACATAGTGAATGAAATAATTCACAGTGAAAGTACACGTCAGGAGATAGGGCATTTAAGTACCTTTATAAAATCGCAATACAAAATATTTTGTATTAAAAAAAAATCTTAAAGTAGTAAAAAAACACATTTTAGAAATTTTGTAAAAGTACAATTTATTTCTGAATAAGTTTTTTACTGTATCGGGAAAGGATTGAAATGCAGTGCCGGAAGGAGGTGAAGAAGTAACCCGCTTGGTCTGGCCACGCCTCACATGGAACCTACCAAACAAGACGAGTACAGTAAACACGAGGCCACGTCGTTCCTCATACAGAGCGGCTGAAGGTCGTCCAAGTGCTGGCGCCGGCTGCGCGGACAAAGCGACTGACCGCGCGCGCGGCCTCTTTTCTCGTCAAGTGTCGCAAGACTCCACGACGCGTCCATTCACCGCGCGCCTGACCAGCACCCTGCTCACACGCTTGCGGCAACATACCCAGCTACCATCAAGTAAGCACTTATCAAGCCCTGGTTATTGTTAGTTTATGTCGAATTGCAGTTCTCCGACATTCGTTAATTAAGAACCCAGCAGTATGAGTAATAAATACAGTATGTACATTTGAACGTACCAAATATTAAGTTCTAAGGCCTCAATAAGTACGATAATTATTCCTGAGAAGACTATCTTCAAAAGTGCTTACTTTGCCGTTAACAGCAGTGTGTTCGGAAACAGTTTTTTTTCTACGAAACAATTCCACGTGTGCCCACTGTGCCAAAGTACGAAAATAAAACACACTTAAGGTCGGAACCTCACTATGCTATTTAATAACACTGTTTCTAAGCTCTCCAACATGGCTAAAACAAAAGGGCCTTTTCAGACTGCCATACTTCAAAATGCACCAACAGAATGCACTGAACTTCGCTACAGACTTTCCACCAATAAAATTATACGGTCACCGCTTTTTGTCCCATAGTAAAACAAGTTCGGCAGGAAGTTTGCACGCTATTCAAGAGCTTGGTTCGTTGAGGCGATACGGCATTTAATGCGCATCTCAAGGACGCTTTTATGTCGCCGTCATTTGTGAGCCTCTGATGCGTATGTAGATGGCACCCTTAGCCTTGTTCTTTCCCGCTAAATTCGTTCCCAGGTTTATCTGTTAAAAAAAACACACTTCAAACTACGATACATCTAAGCAAAACAAGTTTCCGGACTTCCTCAAAATGGCTAAACACGATTTTTCAAACAGTTCTATGTGGGGGGGGGGGGGAATATCAAGTTGATAAGTAAAAACAGACACGTGAAAATATTATTTTGACTTCGCGGCATTGTTTTAACAAAAGAAACTTATAAGAAGGCTATCATTTTTAACGCGCGTGCCAGTGTTACCCATAAAGATACATATATAATGTCTCAAGCAGATGCATAAGCATAAACGAGTAAGTTCTAGACAAGCTTGCTGCACATTTTCTAACGGCGGAAAATGGCGAAAATTGGTCCTTTGTTACGAATGAATACCTTGGTACAGAAAATATTAAAGGTATAGGGGTGTACAGTATGGATTTATCTTTAGTAATACGTAGAGATGACGGTTAGAAGCAATTATTTTTGGTGAAAAGAGTTATGCAATATTTTGTTTCAGTGCCGCGCGTGCACATCTGCATCTCTGCATGACAATGAAGGTCAGTGATATTCTCATTGGCACAGTCAAATGAGTGACGCCTCTACACGAATGCACACTGCCAATAACTACGTACCAGAGCTGCAGATATGTACGCGAACCATTGAAACAAAATGTTGCACAATTATTTTCACCAAAAATCATCGCCTCTAATGATGGTTTATGGCGGGAAAGCTTGACTGTTTGCAGGGTTTCAACGTACGTTCAGCATACCAGAAAACAACTGGCTTTCGCTCGTACTTGTATCTGTTACCCTATTTGACTGAGCCAATAAGAATACCCATATTGTAATACTTTATACCTGTTATTGGTCTGCAGACAACTATGTTGTGTCAGAAGTATATCACCCAGTCATACAAGTATAGGCCATTCGGAATAAAGTGAGCACTAAAGATTTAACCTTTGAAAAAAATCACTAGCCGTCACTGCATATAAGCCAACATTAACAACAGTTACATTTTTGTTTGTATGGTTGGTAGCGAATAACTGCATGTAGTCCCGTTTATTTTCTTATTTGAATACAGCAATAGTGAAACAACATCAATTGCAAACGACCTCTCTGTATTTAATATACTTTAAAATATTTATTTAAGTTCTTACTGACATACCTACCGACTGTATAATTCTATTTAATCAGCGGCAGTACAAAGCGACGCAACCAAGTCGATTATCGTTGGCACACGGCACTATTGCTTCACGCCGCGCAGATAGTTTAAAATTTCACCGACAGATGGCATTAGAGTTAGGTTTTCGCCGCATTGCGTCATTCAGTTTGTTTTTCCGTTGTGTAATGAATATGGGTTTCTTATAAACACATTCG